>PVJX010033555.1:0-19587 GCA_004027295.1 Dolichotis patagonum | reverse complement strand
GGTTGTTGATTTGCTGGTCTGCGCTAGAGTCTGAGAATTTCCACTGGCTGGGGGCACAGTTCCAAAAGACATTTCTTCTTGTGACCATCAGATGATCACAGTCAACTTGTCCTAAAGGCTTCTGAGTTTTTACATAGCTAGTGTTATATCCAAAATGTCCCGGCCTTGTGGTCTGCAAAGACAGAGAGGGCAGAAGGGCCGCAGGGGCTGAAGAAGCACAGGGGTGGGGGCAGAAAAGGGAGAGAAGAGAAGGAAAAAGAAAATGCATACCGATGCCGGTGGGCAACGGGCCAGCTTAACTCTGCATCATAGACTTGGACAAAACATTTTTAAAGTGATCAACAAGTCTACACGCAACGCTGAGTAGAATCTGATGCAAGGCTTAAAACAGCTGAGCAGACAGACCAGTACAATATGAAGACAGAGGTGCCAAGTATTTTGTCCCATTTCAGTCACCCATCAGACCTCTGTGGCCTCAGGTGGAGAGTGTGTTTCAGCAAAAGTGGCCTTCAGGTCACGCGGAAGTAACCCCGGCATTATTATCATAATGTCCACATCAGAGGTGCCACCTATAGGACAGCTAGTGGAAAGTTAGTCACGTGTGACCCAGCTGTGTGACCTCCCAAATTAGTGACTTTCACGTTACCCAAGAGCAAGTGGGCTGGCGGGCTGAGTCAGACTTTCCCTTGGCAATGAGTCCTCCTTTCGTGCAAACCTTCTGCTTCTGTGGTTTTATCGGGGTCCCATGACTCGCCCGATGAAAAGAGCACAGGGGTGGAGAAGCAACAAGCCACCCTGCAGAGGGGAATCGTTTACTGTGCCCAGGGATTGACTATGTCATCCCAGTTTTCTGTCTCACCACGGTGGTTCCTAACTGTCTCACCCGTGCTCATTTGTACCTCAGAAGCACAAGCAAGGACGACAGTATCATGACTCCCCAGAGCCCTGTGCCTTGTCCAGACTTTGACACCAACACAGCAGAACGGGAGGGGATGAGGTCTCACGCAGGGATTCAGGCAAGTCGAGCACCCACTTTCCTGCAGAAGCTTAGGGTCCTATGTTGCTTTGTGACTCAGGTTCAGTATCTTTAAAACAGCATTCTCCACTATAGGACTTCTGCCCTAACTTGGGACTGTTGTCCTCTCCACCTTTTCTTGCCCCCAGTGGCCTCTCCACCCTGCCTGCTGGATTGGAACCAAAGGAGAGGTGTGGAGAAGAGAAGAATCCCTGCTGTCTTGTGTTTCCACGCCTCTGGAGTGCCCACCTGGGTGACAGTAAGAGATTACGACAGGACTTGGCCTATGGTGCTTCCTGGTGACTTCACAGGACACGACAGCCAGAGAGACCTGCGGGAAAAGCGCTGCAGCTGAGTCTGTGTTTTATCAAAGTCACTTTAGACGGTGTCGAGGGGAACCAGTTGGGGAGCAGGAGTGGGGCAGAGGAAGCAAAGGGGCCATTGGGGGGCAGCTTCAGCGGTTTAGATGAATGATGGAGGGCAGAGGACTGAGGTGGGTGAGAAGACCGCGGAGGAGCTTCCGAGGGGAAAGCGTGGAGTGTGTGCATGTACTCGTGCCTCTTGCCCTCCTGAGTCCCATCCAGCAATCAACTGGGAGTTCCTTCCAGGGGACCCTCTCTAGCGGGAGCCAGTTCTCCAGACCATTGCAGAGATGGGGATACTGAGGCAGACACAGGCAATAGGAACCCAAACAACTGGTCAGAAACTGCAAGGCTGAATCTCAGTTCACTGTCTTTCCTCCATGTTCAGGGCATTCCCACAGGGCAGAGGAAAAGCAGGTGGGGAAAAGGCCGAGTTGAGCTCTTCCTCCCAGGCCTGGTGAAGGGCCCTGCCCCAAGCTGCCTGCTGCTCCACCTTTGGGCCTGAGCTCTCGCCGCGGGCTGTGCATCTTCACCTCTGAGAGCACAGGCTGCAGCTGTCTGTTCCTCTGGTGGGGTGGAGGCGAGTGATGGAGGGGAAAGTTGGAAAATTGCACTCAGAGTCAGGAGGCTGAGTCTGGTCCTGGCTCCTCCTCCCTCTTGCTGGGTGACCCTGGTGGCTCCCTCTGTCCCTGGGCCTCAGGCCCCCACCCATGGGCATGGGGCTGATCCTGCGGTCTTGCTTCCTGCAATCCCTAACTGGATCTCCTTTGCAGGGTGGGCTGTGGATGATTAGAAAGGTGATGGATGGGAAGGGTCTTGAGGAGCCCGGATGCCAGACAAGTGTGAGAAGAAATTAGTAGTCACCCTCTATTTAGTACGTGATCCGGCAGCCTCAGGATTTATTACGGGCATCGTTTTTATTAATGACATTGATAATGATGCCGACAACACCATCCACTGCTCATGCCATGCTTTTGTTTCCATTCAGAGCACAGTCCCTCTGTGATCCTCATTCCTTTGTGCTGAAGAATTTTACGTCCTGGTGCACAGAGGTAAAACAAGGCAGAGAGCCGCTGTGTCTGATTATCCAAGGTCAACAAATGAGTCGGGGAACGTGGTTGGGCTCTGCCAGCTCCAACCCAGGACTTCTAGCCAGAGACCAGGCCGCAGCTTCTGCCCCTTCTGGTGAGAAGCCAGTCTTTTCTTGTGTGTTTCCAAAGCATCAGGGCCTCACTTAAACTGGGGGGCGGATGTGCTTGGGGTGGAGCCACCCTCTGTACCTGCTGGCTGTGTGGTTCTGGATAGCTTGCTCCCCCTCAGCCTCGGGTTCCCCATCTGCACATGAGGTGTCTAGACATCCTCGTATGGTGTTAAAGTTTGAAGACTTTGGTGGAAGGAAGTATCAGCTCATTGTCCAGGGCAGGATTCTGTAGATGATAGGGGAGAATTGACTTTTCTCCCATGGGCTGGGTTGAAAGGTCACTTGCAACCTACAAAGCCTATTTGCCAAAAGCTGCCTTTTGCACCCATGAGCAGGTTAAGTAGGTATTTTGTGCAAGTAGGTATTTTGTTGTTGTTATTGTGGTTCTTTCATTTTTTTGCCTTTGGAATTCTGTATTGTTGCTACCCTTTTTCTGTTTTGTTTGGTTGTTTTCTTTTTTGTTTTTTCTCTTTAAATAAAATTTTAAAAAATGTAGTAATAGGCATCAAAACCCTTTTTAAAAAGAATACATCATTTTAACCCTCAGGAGGCAATCTGAACTGGGTGCAAAGATTTATATCCAAGAATGCTCACCATAGCCCTGTTTATGAGAGCAAGAATCTGGAAATAGCTTAAGGGTCCAACCCAGAGATTGGTTAAATAAATTATGAGGCATCCATGTGATGGAATACCATACAGCCATTAAAAATGATGGCCCTAGTAAAATAATATTTAATGATGGGGAAATGTTCACAAGATATTAAAGAGAAAAAAAAGGAGGTTTACAAAACAGCATGTTCTGTATGCTTCCAACTTTGCCAAAACAGTGATGAAAAAAAAAGCCCAAGACCTCTAAGGTTATTTATGATACTGCTTCACTGCCTCTAAGACATCAGCCCTATTAATTCATATTTCCCCGTGGCTTAGTGGAAAACATGGGAATTTAATGTTTTATGGGAGGCCTGATTCTGAGTCTGGTTTTGGACACTTTTTAACTTGGTAACCTTGAAACTCTGGGCTTCAGTTTCCTTATTCTGTAAGATGGGGATAAGGGTCCTCCAATGGAATGATGCTGATGGATGTCCAATGTAAGCAAAGGTGGTGTGTGTGTGTGTGTGTGTAAATTCTTGTTAAGGCAGCCGAGCTGCACAGGCAGTGAGGACAATGAGTATTTACTCCCTGATTAAAATAAACCGAGGGCTCCATGAGTGTCACACGAGTGTGATATTCCTCCCTGTCACTGTATAACTCATATCCCTGCTTCCACCTAGCCAGCGCTGGCTTGTGTCACCTTCAGTGGGGAGGGAACTCACTGTGAGTGATGCTATGTGCAGGGGAGGGGTCCAGCACTCCCCCAGAACCCCACCTCCCTGCCCCTGCAGGACCACAGAGTGGCCACTGTCCATGCAGAGAGCTGTCAGGAGACCACAGTCCTTCAGCACGCAGTCTGACCTTAGCGCCCCTGTCTGACTCCCTTGGTGCTGCTGGGCTGCAGGGGACTTGCTGGCCACCTGCAGGGCCTTGGGAAGCCTGCTGTGTGTGGTGCAGGACAGGCAGCCACACCTCCCCTCTGAGTTTTGCTGCCTCTGGTCAGATCAGTTTCTCGTGGTTCCTCATGGGTCCTTCCTGGGCCACACTCCAGGAGGGAGGGAAGCAGCTTCACCAAGGGAGGAGACATGTGGAGTCTTGCAGTCACTGAAATGGAACTGGACCTGAGGCCTGGGTCCTCCACAAGCCCCTCAGTGCCCAGAGAGACCTATAGAAAGATGAATTAGAAACTTGGGTTTTGAGGGCACTTGGGGTGCAGTCCTGCTACATTCTTGCTTTCCCCAAATTACTCATTCTCTTTTTGCACAGTTTGTATATGTTGACTCTGAGCAAGCTCCAGGCCAGATAGAAGCTGCTTTGTTTCTTCTCTTTTCTTTGTAGGTAGGAGACAGACAGATTAGACTTTCTGTTGCATGAGAAGAATCCAATAAAGGAGTTCAGCATGGTGAAGAGACACATAAAAGATGTTGGGGGCCTCGCCAAGCTCCCTCTGACTGAGGGGTGCCCTTCCCTAGCTGCTATCCCGGGCCCTGTGCTCACAACTCTGGGGACCTCCCTAGGCAACCACAGTTGCCACTGCTGGAGAGCTTGAGTGCCGGAGAAGGCAACAGTTCCTCCTCATCTCCACATTGTGTCTCCTATCTGTGACTTACTGTTGGCAAGGCACAGAAGCCTGGCTGTGCCTGAGGCGGGACAACTTTGCTGTGCCATGATTGCCTCTTCGGCTTTCTTCCTGTCCTGCTCTGCTCTCTGCTAAATGAGCTTCCTGTAGAAGTGTTCTGGTGGTAAATCTGCCCCAAATCCTTGCCTCAGGCTCTGCTTCCAGGGTCTGTGATGTGAGACAGGCGAGGAATCCTGACATAGCTCTTCTAAATATAACACAATAACTCTATACGTGGAAGTTCTGTACTTAAATAGAACAGCTTCCAAGCATATTATTTTTAGAGATATAAGGTAAACGTACCAGCGAGTCTACTACAGACTAGATTGAGAGCAAGTCCTAGAAATACTCTAGAGCAATGCAGCATTCATTCTTTGCAGAAGTGCCCGTTGATGGAGATAGGTCTGAGGTGTATGCATTGCATGTCGAGGAAACACCCACCAAACTTTGGTGCAGGATGTCCAGGTGGCCTCTACTGGACTCTAGCATAGGCACAGAAAGAGTGGGATGAGCCTCCAATACTGGCACCCCAGGGGCTCCAATACTGGCACCCCAGGGGCTCTGCCCAGAACTTGCTTCTAGAACCCTGACAGCTCAGGCAGCACCATGTGAAATCTTTTTGCTCGGGTCCCTTCCCATTATCTTTCAAACCCCATCCTCCTCTAGGAAGCCCACCTGGAGTACTCTACCCTCCAAGCTCCTCCAGCCATGACTGTCGGCATCAGCTGGCTCAGGGATATACGGGCAGGAGCAAAGGTGCCTTGGGAGTTGGGACATCTTTGGATTCAACTATGACATCATCCCAGGACTGTGGATCCCCTGGAGATGAAGCCGGGTGGACAGAGTACATAGAGGTGAGGTCACTGCAGCTCTGACAGGAGGCCCCATGAGCAGTTCCTGCAGGACATGGGGAAATGGGGTTCACACCTGTGGGTATTGGGAGGATTTGATGAGGACAATTTGTCAGTGCAAGAGCAGGATTAAGGGCAACCAAGGATGATGTTGTCACCTGTCACCACTCCAGCCTGAGGGGCAGAGGGTGGGAGTGGCCAACACCCGTAGAGGAGCTATAGGAGGATCACTCAGTGACCACGGTAGAGGAACCCAGACAGGTAACAAATGCCCTTACCCCTCTGCCCACCACTTTGTGTGATGGGGTGAAGGGGACACTCTAGCACAAGGCCATTGCTGGCTTGCTAGTTCTGATATTCCCAAGCTGGTTTGGTTTCCACCCATGGATCCTTTATGTTCCACTTATATCCAGAAGAGAGTCTGTTTGCTCAAGTTAATTAGCACTGGATTCTGTTGCTTATGAAGCTCTAAAGGCATGATGCTACTATCATTATTTAACAGGAAACTGAGGCTCCAAAGACTTTTGACTTGCCCAAGGGTCATATAGGAAGGAGGTGGCTGGCATGTGTTGAGTCAGGGTACAAGGTGGGGGGTGAAGCTGCTCCCCTAAGTGCAGAAAGCTCTTGGTCGACATGGGCCATGAGGAAGCACAGAGGGGATGGCCTGGCCCAGGTCTGGCTGGCAGGAGAACGCCGGGTTCTCTGGTCACCCTCAGAAAGAGTGAGTGTGTGGGTCCCACCCTGTGTTGCCTTCCCATTGTGACTGATGTCCAATTGCTGTAGTCTGCCAACAGCAGGGAGAGAAGGGTTCTGTGAAACAGCATGTGACCTCCTTCATTCGTGGGACAGGATAGAGCAGGGCTTGGGTCGGGAAGGTGACCAGGACAGTGAGATTACAGAAAGAGAAGCTGTGGCTGTCTCAAATGGGAGCAGAACTGGACACTGGCTGTGAGCTTCGGGGAGCAGGTTTTGCGGCTGGAAATCCAGAGGCAGGAAAGGGCTCCCATGGGCCCAGGCTGGTGCTTTGGAGGCTCAGAGGACAGGAATGCGTTGCAAGCTGTGACCTCCGCCAACACAGCCTCCCTGCTTCGCTGCTGCCACCAGCCCACCACCCCATCAATCACTTGGTAAAATCCCCGGCTTCTTGCATAACCACTGGGTGCTGTGTGGAGACTCACCTAAGTTACAATCCAATTACACAATAATTACGTTGGGATGGCTTTGTAACCACGGCGTTAATTAACTTTGGTAGTCCCCATAAATTACACAGAGGATGAGGTGGAGTCCAGGGGGTTGGGAAAAAAGTGGGACTGAGAAGCCGTTAGCGGTCTTGGAGTCAGGAAGCCCAGGGAATGAGGGCGTCCCTAATCTACTCCACTGACCCCCAAAGCACAGTATCCAGGTGGGCACGATTGTCAAGGTCATTTGCTCCAAGCTTGCCACCTCCAGCCTGTGCTTAGCACATAACACTGGGGTCAGGAAACTGTAATATTACCACCTCCCTGCGCCTTAAGGCAGGCAAAGAGGGAGTCTGACTCTCCCGAACTTCAGCTTTCACGCTTGGAAAAGCAGAATCGGCCGTCTCAGAGGGGCAAGAGCTGGAAGTGGGTAGACACCGCTAGCCCAGGGCCCACAGGAGGCAACAGAATGTACGCCTCGGAGGTGAGCCACGCACAGGAGTTTACGTTTCCTAGTGGCGCGTTAAACAGGGAAAAAGAAACAGGTGAAATTTATTTTTATAATATATTTCATTTAATCTAGTAAACCCAAAATACTGATTTTAAATGCAATCACTACTTTAAAAGTATGAGCAATAGCTCCTATTTTTTATATGGAGTCTTTGGAGTTGGGTGTGTATTTCAGTTACTAAGCACATCACAATCGAGGACCACGCAGGTGAGACAGGACGCATGGTTACTGTCCCCCACGCAAGTCCCCTTCCAGCGTCTGTCCCTGTGTTGGCCCTCATCACAGTGAGGATCTTTTACATGCGGTGAGGTGAAGGCAGGGTGTAGTGGGGTGCCAGCTGTGTCCTCCCTGGATGCTTCACAGCCATTAGGACCAAGCTCAGGCTGACCACAGGGCTCTGCCTGACCAGCCCCTGACCTCTTTCTCACCCCTCGACACTCACCACGACCCCTGTTGCACCTGTTGTTCCTTTTGCCTGGAATGCTCTTCCCAGCCTTCTCTGCATCTGGCTCCATCTCTCTCCGGGTCTCCTCTCAATTTCCCACTTCAGAGAAAGTGGCTCTGGCTTCCCGTTTATCACTCCTGCTCTACTTCCACCCCAACAACTCTCTCTTCAACTACTTTGCAACTCTTAATAGTTCCTGAAAAGATCGCGCTCTGTTAAAACAAAACGAAACAAAACAAAACAAAACTTAGCGGGCATGGTGGTGCATGTCTATAACCCCAGTGCCCAGGAGGCTGAGCCAAAAGGATGGCCAACTTGAACCCAGTTTTGGGCAATTTAGTGACTTAGCAAGACCTTGTCTCAGAATAAATAATTTAAAAAGGTCAGAGGATGTAACTCAGTGCAAAGGGCTTGAGTTCAGTTCCCAGTGTCACAAAACAAAAACCAGCTCTTCATCACTAGGCTCCAACCCCACGAGAGCACAGCCCTGGTCCCTGTCATTAGGAGGTGTCCTTAGTACCTGGAGCAGTGTCTGGTGCTCAGGAAGTGTCTGTTAACTGTTCTTGTGGCCATTCTGTCACGGTGCCTTCTGGGTGGTCTGTGTGCTGACCAGGCAGTGGGGACCTGGGCTGAGCTGCGATGGGGAGAGCAGGTCTGTCCCCTTCCTGTTCTGGGTGCTGTGACTCTATTTCTGCAGCCTGAGGTCCCACACACTTCAGGCTCCACACTGGGCTAATGCCTGGCAGCTGGATTCTAAGTCTGGCTGTTGTTTCCTCCTGCTCTGAGTCTGGTGCTGGGGTTGCGGCTATTAGGGGTCCCAGGAGAGGCAGGAGGTAGAGAGTGAGCAGCAAATACAGACCTGGTAGGAGGTGAGGGTTCTGGAAAGAGCCCCTCGGAGCTGCTGTGAGTGGGCAGGGAGTTCAGCATCATGAGGAGTGGTGACAGCTGGGCACTTGGAGCCAGTACCTTTCCCACCTCTGCTCCTGCCTCCATGCATACAGCCTCTGCCTTCCCTCAGTGCCCAGCTGGGGCTGAGGTAGCACCCCTTCCATGTCCCCAAGGATCTCCTTGTCTAAGGGTGTCAGTGAGCCAGAGGTTTCTATGGGGATGGAAGAGAGGTGACAACAGACAAACTCTTAGGCCCACCAGACTGACAGGCAGTGAGAGAGCAGTGGGATCCAGTGAGGGCTGGAATGTGGAGCAGTCCCCATGGGCGGGGCTTGCACAACCACCTTTGAGACACAGGCGCACACCACCTGCCAAACTGCACGCGTGCACTCTGCAACCTGGCAGCCTGTTCCTCTCATGTCCCCAGCAGAGGTGTATGTGTGTGGACAGTGGGACTGTGGTCAGAGCAGTGTGATATGTAGCCATCAGTACTGGGAACCCGCCACGTATCCCTTCCAGGGAGAACAGGGAGCAAATCATGGACCATTTATCCAGTGGACCCAAAGCTGTAGCTGTGTGCAGCAACATGGCTGAGTCTTAATTCCAAATGCTGAGGGAGAGGAGCCAGTCTTGGAAGCACAGATCTGCACAACCCTTTTTATCTGAGGTTTAAAACAGGCTGGATGATGTGGCCGCTTTGTGGGTGGAGCTCCTGGGAGGGGCCCGAGACAGCTCTGGGGCCTGGGGTGGCCCTGTCCCCTCTCCCTCTGTGAGGAAGCCTCGAGCTGCAACATGCAATGTGACCTCTCTTTGTAGACAATTCTGCAACAGCAAAGTGCGAAGAGACTCCTGAGCTAGGTAGATATTTTCTCCTGGTGTGCGCTTTGATAGTTAGTCTTTGTCACCACCGTCCCCATCAACATCGCTTGCCTGAGCATTCTCTTTCTGAGCCCACTCAGCCCTCAGCTGTCTGCCAGCATCTGGCTCCTCTGCCCTCTGCCATGTAGAGGACACTGGCCCGGCCAAAGCTCCTGCTCCAACCTTGCACTTTCTCATGGAAGGCACAACCCCTGTGATGAGAACCTGGCTTTGTGGAAAGAGTTCAGTGACCACATTCTGTGATATTAATCTATTCCTTGGGGTCACACTCCTAACCCCATATAAATGACCAAACAAATACAATGCCATCCCCAAGAGGAATTCTCAGGACAATGGCTGACAGTGAGTTCTACAAAAGAGCAGACTGAGGCCCCGGGGAGAGTGTGGGCACAGCACCGGCCTGATGGGACCAGAGCCAGGGTTGCCCCATCCACCTGCTGCTTCCTCTTCTCTGGCCAGGGTCGAGTGGCATGGCCAGAGGCCGTGCTCACTGCTGTTTTCCCGGGGGTTGGCATACGGGGCAGAAACTCACATCCTGCCTCATTTGTTTGAGCTGAGCCTGCAGACACACACTGTAAATCTCAGGCAAAGCTGGCTGCTAGGCACCCAGCCAGACACTAGCACCCCAGGTGCCGGCCTATTCATTCAGACTCCAAGCCCCATGAAGTTTCCAGCCTGCAGGGAGCGTCACATTTTATATTGGGCATCAAGCCTCTGCCTCATGGGTCCTTCCAAGGAGAGGACTGGAAAGAAATCAGGAGAGGGAACGAACAGTACACACATTAGCCTTCTTCTTGACCCTTCCTCATGGGTTGCTAAGTTTTCCGTGGGTCTCTAGCAGTAAGGTGCTGCTAGCTATGTATCAAATTTTCTGAGAAGTGGGGTAGGGGAACCCCGCCTTGTAGTGCTTGCTGATTTCCGTCATGGTGTGAATTCTCCCAGCACGACCCGTTTCCAGCTATCAACCTAATGGCAACTGGCTCTCAAGGTGGCTGAAACCAGGACAGCTGGCTTTCCTGCACAGCTCTCCTCGGGCAGCAAGTCTAGGTGGCAGGGCTTGGATTTTGTCAGCAAGGCCATTGTAAAACACACAGCTGTTGCAAGATGATATTCCTGCAGGTGTTAAGATGCACTATGGTCCCTGTTGCTTCTCTAGGGCATTTGGGCTGATTTGGCCTAAAGTGTGAGGGGGTTACTGTTAAAGCTGAACTAAGAGCACGGAGTATGGTTGTTAGAAAAAATGCAGTGGAACTGGAAGCCAAAGGCCCCTTAGTGATCACAATATCAAGAGCTCCTCTTTAAGATATTAAATTATACAGTGGTATTTTTTAAACATGCAGTACTGACCTGAACAGCTTACGTCACAGAATGTATTACTACTGATAATTCCGGTGAATTATTGCACTGTATCCTCTGGGACACGTTGGCGCCCATCCAACCCCAGCTCAGGGGTGATGTAGGGGACCGTGTGTGTACTTCATCAGCCAAGGCTGAGTTTTGAGACTCAGGGGTGTTGCTTGTTATACCAGGGCAACAGGGGCAAACGAGGTCCTTCCCAGACACCCCACTAAGCTTCTCAAGGTCACAGCTGCAGGTAGGACCAGTGCTTTTCTGGGGTTCATGGTGGAGCAGTGTCCTCCAGTGACCGGTGTTCCCTGCATCAAAAGACCCTCTGTGCTCACTTACAAGGATGAAGGACACTTTGCCCCAAGTGCTTCCAGCTTTTGGAGCCTTACCTGAGAGCCACTGCTGGAAGGTCGAAGGCTTTGTGGTAACATCTGCTACCCACTTGGGAGGCTTTCTCTATAGACACTGGCGCCCAACAGGATGGCCCAATTTTACAAAGTTCTCTCTCTGTCTCTGTCTTTCTGTCTCTGTCTCTCTCTCTCCATGGATGCAATATCACCTGGCCTGGCCACCTGATTTGCAATGGGGGAAGCGGCTCCAGGAAACAACCTCTCCTAAGCCATCATTTGCCTCCTGCTTTGTACTGGGTGGGGAAGGGCGGAACATCCTTACTGTGACCAGGAGCAGACCATACCTGTCCGATCACTTTTTGCACATTCATTTTGTTACCCAGTCCTCATTATAGAAGTGACCAACCAGGTGCCCCAGTGCCTTCTCCAGGAAGTCTGCCAGGAACCTTTCCCATGTGGCAAGAATAAACCTCCTTCTCTGCAGTTTTGATGACTTGATTATAGCTTGCGGAGAGAGGAGCTATCGTAGGGAGTCCTCCAAGATTCCTCCAAGATTCCTGTGCAGAAGAGACATGCAGTAGATTGGGAGAAGATTAGCAGGTTAGCAGAGCAAGTCTAAGAGTTGGCATGACACCCATCTGGAAGATCCCACCTTTCATTATAGCTCATTTATCAACAGTTACTATACACACGGCATGGTCTGAGGATGTCACAACAATCCCAGGGCAGTGGGTAGTATTCTTTCCCCCCACTTCACAGACAGGGAAACTGAGACTTAAGGGAATTAAATATTTTCCTCCACCTCATAGCTTGGGAAAGAACACAGTGTAGTTGCACAGTATGCAAAGTTGGACAACTTGCATTTATAGTCCAGTGCTACCATCTGAGGCAATTAACCCCTCTGTGCCTCAGTTTCCCCTTGAGTCAAGTGGGACTACTAATACTTCCTTTCCTATTCCCAGAAGGAAAAGCTTGCCTCTTCCAGAGTCTTTCAGGGGCCAAAGATGGTAATGGGTGTGGGTGCTCTCTGTAAACCGCAGGGCAGTGTACAAATGCCAGGCATGAATACTTGGTGTCTCTGAAGCTCACGCCCACCACCCCTCTGGTCTTCAGAAGACATGATTCTTCCAAAAACAACAATACCTTGGATAAAAACTGGCATTTCCTAATCCCCTCCAAGCACAGAGGCAATTTGACGTCCACACAAGACTTCTTAGGAGAATTCAATGAGCTGATTAAAAAAGTTGCAGGCACCTCTGTCAGAAACCCTGGCCACGGCCCTGTCTTTGAGAAGGCAGGTCAGAGGCGATCGTTTACCTCCACTGCTCTTGGGAAGGCATTTAAAATTGCTAAATAATGAATAGATTTGAAAATGTAGACTGGCATAAACATGGAACTTAAAAATGTCCTATAATGTCACACTACCTAGAGAGAATTGCTCCAAGCTTGGGGTGAAGTTTTCCAGCAGTTATGGTACTAGGTAGAGCTAGACACCCAGAAATTCCCAGATCACAGCCCCTACCCACCACCTCGTAGAGTTCTGATGGAGGCAACCAGGCATATATCAACAACACTCAGTGGACCTGGATTTTTTTTTCCCTCTGGTACTGAGAGTAGAACTCACGGCTTCACATATGCCAGGCAAGCCATGTACCACCGAGCTCCACTCCCAGCCCTCTGATGGGCTACTAGAGGCGCATCATGGAGGAGCCCTGGCTAAGCACTGCGGGCGGGGGTCCCCGGATCGCTGAGCACACACACTCTAACTGTCCAGTGACCCTCGGACCACAATACACCATTAGTATGGTCTTTTCCTGACCCTCTGGATAATGCTGGATTTAGTGAATCTTTGCCAGTTTACTGTGCTATGTGTGACACTTGCCACTGTTTGAATTTGCATGTCGTGGATTAATAGTAAGGTTGATGATTTATTAAACTTTCTTTCTAGTTTATTAGCTACTTGAATCTGTTAGTTCTTGGTTTGTCCCTTCTGAATGATTTGAAACATTCTTTTACAGGAAGACTGTTAACTCTTTGTCTCTCACAGCCCTTTCCCTCCCTCTGCTGTGTCCTGGGCCTGGCTTGGTAACTGGTCTCACAGTCAAGAGTGTGGAGTACCAATCCTAGAAACTGGCTCCTAAATAAGTAGTAACTGTTGTGGATTCATCCATCTGAGCACCAGTTACACACCAGGTACTGTTCCGGGCCCTTCAGACCTGGTGTGACAAGGACAGACTCAAGTCCCTGTCCTCTAGGTGGGCTGGTATTTTCTGAAGTCGAGAAGGGAGAGAAATTTCACTGCCATTTGTGGCTGAAGAGAACTGGGCAGGAATTTAGAGGTCACTCAGACCAGTGGCCACGTATGGAAACCAAGGCCCGGTGATGAAGTGACTTGCCAAAGTCACAGAGCTGGTCACTAGTGAAGGCTGAGTTAGAATTGGGCTGAATAGAGTTCAAGGGCACCTTCCTGGCACCTGTTTACACAGGAAGGTGAATGCATGTTATGGATGAACCCATCTAACACCAGCTACCTGGCAAGGAACAGTTAGATGTCAGCCTTCTAGGGATGAGGGGACAGTCCTGTTCATGTGGGACAGTGGGACACACAGACCCTGGTGCCTTTGAACTTGGAGGTGTCTCCACATCCACTGTCTGACTTCTGGGAGTAGAGGGGGAGACATACAGGACTCCATGTGGGCAATGAACTGCAGAGGCCCAGCTTCCCCCAGACAGTGCCTGGGGACCAGCTCACCCCAACCACGTCACCTCCCACTGCCACGCTGGATGTGCACTCAGGATGCGACCCATCTCCACCCCTTTCATGTTTGGGTGGGCTCTGGCCTTTGGCACCACAGGAAGCCACTCTCAAGGTCCTGCCTTTCCCTCTTTGGGAAGCTCAGACACCCGGCCTGCTTGGCCCTGGCGTGTGGGGCAGCCTCTGGGAGCCTGGAGAGCGAATGGCTCCAGGAAGCGTTCAGCCAGAACCTGAGCAATTAATTAATAAAAATAGTGACAATGGTGTTTCGTGAAGAGTCTTTGGCATCTAAGAAGGAAAAGTTTCTTCTTCCATGAAGATTCCAGTCTCCTGGTAGACCTATGGTAACACAAGTAGAACAGGGCCATTTTTCAAAGCAGACAAGGGTCCCTGACTTTGGAAGAGGGGGACACACACGTTCAGATCTGCTTCTGGTTTCCCCAAATTCATGTCTTAACTCTTCCCAGTATCAACTGAAAAAACTAAAGTCTAGCATCTCATCTGACCATCATCTAACTCAGAAATGGATGAGACTCAAAGTACGTCCCTCCTGAGGCAAATTTCCCTCCAGCTATGAACCAGAGACATCAAACGTGGTAAGTGCTTCCAAACCACAATGGTAGGATGGGAATAGGACAGGCATTCCCATTCTGGGGAGAAATGGGGGAAAAGGAGTAACTGGTATCAATTTCACTTAAGGCTTGAGAGTTATCCTCTCTGACACGATGCTCCACCTCTGGACACATTGGGGTGGGGTTGGGCCCTCAGGTCCTCAGTGGCCCTGCTAGCCTCTGTGACATTGCTGGGCACAGCCCACAGTAAAGCCCTCCTGGGTTGGAATCACGTGGCTGTGGTTGGCCCAGGCTGCGACTACAGGATGACGGCTTTATGAGTCTTGTGTCTCGGGAGCTCTCAGGCAAAGATGGCAAAGAGACTTATCTTTGCCTGGCATCCCTGAATGCAGCCCCTGTGACAGCTGGACCACATTTCCCTGATCAGGTCTATCTACTCCTGCAGCTGTCCCCACCATACCTGGGAAGGCCATGGAGAGGCATAAGAAGAGAGCAAATGTCTCTCTGTGCTCTGTCTCCTAAAAAAGAGCTCAAAACCAGCACAGCCAAGATCCCAGAGTGCTCTGCTGCCCATTTCCCATGAGCCACTGGCCCAGGCCATCTCCCCAGACCCATCCCCAGCAGGCTCTCCATGGGGCCAGTGAGCCCAGGAAGGCTGGTGCCCAAGACTGGGTTATTGGCAAACCCCTCGCTCCATCTTTGCCTGTATTCTGCACCAGTCCAGAACCAGTCCCCCATTACCACAGGTGGGGATTGAACCTGATGTTCCATTAGGAAACTTTCTTGTGCATATCTGGAAGCTGAGGCCCCCAGAGGGGCAGGTCACATGCAGCAGAGGTCACATGAGGAGAGAGCTTTGCTATGGGAGTCTACAATCCTGGCTCATGTTGAGCCCTTCTGCTCATTGTCTTCTGCCCTCTGGGCCATCATAGTCTCAGATCTGCTGAACACTGGGCATGGGGCTGCATCTGATATGACTCGCTTTCAAGGCCCTGCAAACTGTCCAGGGCTCTACTCACTGCAGCCAGACAGAAGGTCTGAAATTCAGGACTCTGGATTCATAGAACACTGCTCTTCCATCAGCACTGGTGGCCCTGGATGGATTTCAGGGCTCCAGCCCAGGAGATGAAGAATGGGGCCAGGAAGGAGGCCTTAGGAGTTTGTGGAGGCCAGGCCAGATGCTCCCCAGGTGACAGGCTCCCCAGGTGACAGGGTGCCCAGTGCAGCACCAGGCAGATGAGGCTAGAATCCCCTCCATGGCTCTGGACGCCTCCCAGAGCTCCAGTTGTGTGCAGCATGGGGCTTTGTCGCTGCCACATGGATCCCCTCAGCCAGCCTGAGAGCACCTGCCTACCCCCTGCCATAGCAGAGGCCCCCGCTCTGCCTTTGGCGCCTGAAGGTTGGGGTGCAGCAGTGAAGAGAATCTCAACTTCATTCAGTGAATATTTGTCCTTCATTTATGATGCTCGGAACCGCACTAGGTGCTGAGGACATGTCCCAAATACCCTGAGGGGACACACTGGCTCCTGGAGCAGAAACAGCAAAGGAAAATACCAAGTTCCAGTGAGCTGGGGCCCTATCAGCCGCGGGACATGGGACAGAGGGATCACACCTAATCTGTGAGCTGAAGGGGTTCCTAGGAATAGCACATATATACATCCCATCGAATGACATCCATGTAGGCAGAGATGGCCCAGGTCCTGACACCTGGCCAAGCTGCTGCATCCCTCAGTGCATTTATGAAGCTGAGAACCGGAAGCCAGATGTGGGTGAAGGCAGTGCACACGTACCAGGCTGCGTTGCTGGTCTTGATCATTTGCACTGGGCCTGTGAGCACAGGTAGAGCTCAGTGTATATGCATGCGTGCATGTGACATGTGCCTCTCCTCCTTGCCCTCATCTCCCAGGCACCAAGAGGCCCAGTGACCCTGAGCACACTGGCCCTGGCCTTTCTTATGTCTCCTTTACCACTTCCTCCAGTCCAGCAGGGACTCACCTGTGCTCAGGTAAGATAGGTGTGAGGGTCACACATGCAGAAACAGAAGCTCAGGGAGGGTCACGTGTGCCTAAAGCCACAGAGCTCACGCAGGGCCAAACCACAGCTGAGATGTGCTCGCCTGTCATGGCCTGGTATGGGACAGAGCTGGGTGAGCTGCAGGACTCCAGCCCCTCCTGAAGGAGATTCTCAGTGGCCAGCCTTCCACTCTCCACTGACCATTGTTCTCCTGAAAATTAAGTTATCCCACCGGGCCCCTTAAGCTTTTTTTGGAGCTGCCCGTTCCCAAGGCCTTAGCCAGACGGCAGCTGGAAGTCTGTTAATATTCATTGAATCTCTCCAGGGCGGCTGCCTACCGCCTTTTAATTGTCTCATCTCATCGCTGTCTATCCCTTTATCAAGGAGACTAAGAGGCGAGAACAATCGGTTATCTCATTATAGATCAGACCCCCGAAAGGGAAGCTGCTGACCAGGGCCTCCATCCCACTGAGGGAGGGGCCAGCAGAAGAGGAACCAGCTCTACAGGAAGGAGGGGTGGGGAGGAGGTTTGCTCACAGCGGGGCAGAGGGGTGGCTGTCCATGGTCAGGAGCTGCCGAAGGACATAGTTGGAGATGGCTGGGGAGACAAAAGGAAGGTCAGAAAACAATGCATGGGCATCAGATCACTGTGCCTTTTATTGCTCCTGAGAGAAAAAACAACACAACTGGAATTTGGAAATTCTTTTGTCATCCATCGATCTCTTTGAACATCTATCCATCTTTCTGTCTATCTGTCTGTCCTACCACCCATTCATTCATGCATTATCCATGCACCCAACCATTGGTCCACTTATCCTTCTAGTGGGCAGGGGAGAAACCATTGTTAAGCCTGTCATGCATCTTAAAGCAACTTTGTCTTTCCTATCGCATTAGATTTTCACAACCCTTTGGTCTCATTTGGCAAAAGGAGAAAATGAGGCCTGGAGTGGAGCAAGGTCTTAGTCAAGGTCAGACAGGGCAGTTCTCAGGATGCAGGCTCAGTATGAAGGCGCTGGGTGCTGCCCTGCACAAAAGCTGAAGGGAGCATGGAACTGAAATCCAGCCCCTGGCCAGTAGCTGTGTTAGCCTGGAGGAGGGGAACCTTTTCTTCACAGGGGCATAGCATCCTCTCAAACAGACACCTCAAAAGTAGACTTTTCCAATTCCCAGGAAGAGGCTGTGTGGCCCTGAGCTAACCCTCAACTAGAGGAGGGCCATAGAAAGATCTGGAACAGAGCCTTGGCCAGGAGGGAGGACCGGGGGCCTCCCAGTACTCAGGGAGGCCGCAGGCCCCAGGCACACAGCTGAGCCAGCCTGGGGCAGCAGCAGTTTGGTTTGTCCTAGCTGCTTGTTTTCTTTTGGGTGCTTGTGTTTGGATTCTTTTTTTTTTAATCGACTTTATCAAAGCACAATTTACATACAATAAAACGCACCCATAAAAATGCACAGTTCTGTAAATTTAAGCTGATGCATACCCTCATGTAAGCACCACCCCAGTCAGGATACAAAGCATCTCTATGGCCCCAGAAAGTTCCCTCCTGTCTTTTTGCGGGCAGAGTCACTTCTCTCAATGCAACCCCAGAAATCGACTTCTGATCTGCTTTCTACCATGAATGACTGGAGTCCCCTTGGCTTTGGTGACTGTAAACGTCACTATCGCCCACATCTGTGTACACAGCTGTGTGAGGACACACATTTTCACTTCTCTGGGGTTGACTCCTAGGAGTGGAATAGCTTGGTCAAGGATAGTCCTATGTTCAGACGCATTAGAAATTGTTAGGCCTTTTCTGAAATGTCTGGGCCACTTAACTCTGTCACCAGCCAAGTGTGAGAGTTCCAGCTGGTCCACGTCCTGGCTGACCATGGTGTTGTCAGCTTTTTCATAGTTCCACTCTGGTGGCACCTCACTGGGGGTTTACTCCGAGACCTACCCTTTGTTTAACCTGCTCCTTCCTCTTGACTGTGGGATTTTCTGAGACATAGAGTGACATACGGGTATCATTTGATAGCCTGGCACACTGCTGGGCACAAAGAAGAAATGGAGTCGATGTGGGGTAAACACAGCCTGAGACAGAGCTGGCTTTTCTGGAGAAAGGGAGGGGAGCTCTTTCTGAGCTCCCATCTTCTCATCTCACAAATGGGGACCCTGTCCACCCTGTCTTGCTTGGTCCCCAGGGCTGATCTAAGAATCCAGTAGCTGGGTGTGGTGGTGCCACCTGCAATCTAAGCACTTGGGAGGCTGAGGTAGGACGATTGCTGTGAGTTCAAAGCCAGGCTGAACTATGTAGCAAGAACCTGCCTCAAAAAAGAAAGAAGGAGGGAAGGAAGGAAAGCAAGCAAGCAAGCAAGCAAGCAGGAAAAATAAAGAATTCAGGGAGCTGTAGGGGTGAAATCACTTTAAGGACATTCAGCACCAGAGCTGATAGGCACACTGGCTTTCATGTCCTCTCTTTAGTACCATAAAATGGTGCAATGCATGCAAATGTGGGACCTGAGGTCAGCCAAGTGGCGGTAGGTCCGTGTGACTCTAAATCCGGTGCTCATACCTTCAATAGGGACCACCCTGCTGCAAAGCCACCCCATCCTGGGGAGACTGTCACCACAGTCAGCAGGTGGACATGGGCTGGGAAGTGCATATGTCCTGTGCTCCTGCTGCCACTCCCGCAGCTCTTCTAGGCACTCGGGTCCCTGGGGCTCTGACGCCACGTCTGTCGCTCCATTATCCTGAGAGGCCTCCCCGGATCCCATTACTGCACTGCTGCTATTATTTATTCATCCATGGAGCCGCAGCCTGCACAGGGCACTTACCTTGATGTCCCTGACAGGGGTCGGGGGTGCTCAGAGCCTATTAATCACCAGCCGCACTGGCGGGAGATTCATCCCCCCTGGGAGAGCAGATCATGTTCCTGGGCCTGTTGGCTGTCCTTCTTCCCGTGCAGGAATCGCTGCCTGGCGTCTTGGAGCTCCGCGAGTCCCAGAGGGAAACTCTGCAGGCAGAGAAACTGGGGCTC
>PVJX010033554.1:0-19592 GCA_004027295.1 Dolichotis patagonum | reverse complement strand
AAAACCAGAGAAAGACTCAACTAAAAAAGAGAACTATAGGCCAATCTCCCTGATGAACATAGATGCAAAAATTCTCAATAAAATATTGGCAAACAGGATGCAGCAAATCATCAAGAAGATTATACACCATGACCAAGTAGGATTCATCCCAGGAATGCAGGGATGGTTCAACATACGCAAAACAATAAATGTAATCTACTTTATCAATAGAGCCAAAAGCAAGAACCACATTATCATCTCTATAGATGCAGAAAAAGCTTTTGATAAAGTCTAACACTCATTCATGATAAGAACCTTACAGAGAATTGCAATAGAGGGTCTTTATCTCAAAATGGTAAAGGCCATCTATGACAAACCAACAGCCAGCATCATATTAAATTTTCAAACACTGAAAGCCTTTACCTTAAAATCAGGCACAAAACAAGCATGTCCATTATCACCACTGCTATTCAACATAGTACTGGAAATACTAGCCAGAGCAATAAGACAGGAAAGAGAAATACAAGTAGTAAAGATAGGAAAGAGGAAGTTAAATTATCATTATTTGCAGATGACATGATACTTTACATAGAAGACCCCCAAAACTCTATTGAAAGACTCCTAGATATAATTAACGAATTCTGCAAGGTAGCCAGATACAAAGTCAATACAAAAAAATCAATAGCATTTCTATACACTAACAACAAAAGTACTGAGAGAGCAATAAGAGAAACTACACCCTTTACACTAGCATCCAAAAAAATGAAATACTTAGGAATTAATCTCATGAAAGAAGTAAAAGAGCTATACAGTGAAAATTATAATACCCTGAAAAAGGAAATCGAAGAAGACCTCAGAAAATGGAAAGAAATCCCCTGTTCATGGATAGGAAGTACAAACATTGTAAAAATGGCCATTCTCCCAAAATTACTATACAGATTCAATGCAATCCCAATCAAAATACCACTAACATACCTCATAGATCTAGAGAAATCACTCCTAAAATTCATCTGGAACCAGAAGAGACCTAGAATAGCAAAGGCAATTCTAAGCAAGAAAGGCAAGGCAGGAGGCATCACAATCCCTGATTTGAAATTATAATACAAAGCTACAGTAATAAGGTCAGTATGGTACTGGAATAGAAACAGACTGGAGGATCAGTGGAATAGATTGGAAGATACAACCACAACCACAAACTCACTCAACCACCTTATCTTTGATAAAGGGGCCAAACATGCTCGCTGGAAGAATTGACAGTCTCTTTAACAAATGGTGCTGGAAAAATTGGCTGTCCATATGCAGAAGACTAAAACTAGACCCATGTCTATCACCATACACTAAACTAAAATCTAAATGGCTCAAAGATCTAAATATTAAAACAGAAACACTAAAACTGCTGGAAGACAAAGTAGGTAAAAACCTCAAAGATATAGGGGTAGGAAGCGAATTCATGAACAAGGACCAAAGTACACGGGAAATACTTCCCGGAATCAATAATTGGGAACACATCTTATTAAAGAGTTTCTGCATGTCAAAAGAGGTTTCCAGCAGAGTGAAAAGCAAACCCACAAATTGGGAAAAAATCTTCATGGACAGTTCCTCAGACAAAGGACTTCTGTCTAGAACTTATAAAGAATAAAAAAAAATCAGACCCTCGAAATTCAAAGACCCAATCCAAAAATGTGCCTCTAAAATGAATACACAGTTCTCAGATGAAGAAATACGAATGGCAAATAAATACATGAAAAAATGTTCATCATCATTAGTCATGAGAGAAATGCAAATTAAAACCACACTGTGATTCCATCTCACTCCCGAAAGAGTGGCCAAGATAGAAAACACTACCAACAACAAGTGTTGGAGAGGCTGTGGGGAAAAAGGAACTCTTCTACACTGTTGGTGGGAGTGTCAACTGGTACAACCACTGTGGAGGTCAGTCTGGAGATTCCTCAAAAAGCTGGGTATGGAAGTCCCATTTGACCCAGCTATTCTGCTTCTAGGCATATTCCCAGAAGAATTGAAAACATCATACCACAGTGATATATGTGCACCCATGTTTATAGCATCACAATTTGTTATAGCCAGATCTTGGAAACAACCTAACTGCCCATCAACTGAGGAATGGATAAAAAAGTTGTGGCATTTTTATACAATGGAGTACTACTCAGCTATAAAGAATGATCACATCGAGATATTTATAAATAAATGGACACGACTTGAGCCCATTCTCTTAAGCGAAATAAACCAAACTCACAAGGGTAAATACCATATAGAGTCCCTAGTATGAGATTTGATAAGAGTATATAAGACTTTATGGTAAGCATGAGTCCCCATCTCATAGCTTTGAAGTCTTTCAAAGTTTTCATTCATCAGTTGGAATGGTTTTATCCTGTTTTGTTTGACTATATCATGTGTGATGATAGGAACAGCTGTTTTGAAGAAAACAAAACATTATGACAGCTATTCCTGATTTAATATCATCCTTCTTAGAAGTCCTAGTATGCTTCTTTTGTTCTACTACCGTTGGTTCTATCTATCACATTGTGTCTTATTAGAATTTGAATATGTGTGATAGTTTAAAGAAATTTTTTTTATCAAAAATGAGATATTATAGTACCCATTGATCATTTTCTGTTATTTGGTTCAGAAAGCCCTGTAATTCTTTCACTCTATGCATGGCTTTATACTATTGTGTTATGTTTAAGAATATTGTATTTGTAACTATGCTCAACTATAGCAGAGTAAGACACATGGTGTTAGCTACTGTTGATGTCCAGTTGTCTTAATGTAAAGTACTGTGTTGCCTATGTTGTCCTGTTCTGATCTGCTCTGTACTGCCCCCTTTTGTTTTATTCTCTTTCAAATAAAAAAAAGAGAAAAAAAAGTACCAATTCCTTTTCTTAGAAGAAATTTCAATGTAAATTCTAACTCTATCACAATAGCCATGTTAGCCAATAGACAGATTATATATTACTTTGGCCCCTCTAGGCCTCTTGTAATATGTATGCAGCTGAGTCTAGCATTTGTGATTGGTTTGTTGTCTAGCACTGGGATTGGCAATGTCAGTGCTCCAACCACCTAGGTGTGAAGTGATGATATGATGTAATGGCGAGAAGAAGGTATGTCTCACTCTTTTGCTTTCGCTTTTGCTGTTTGCAGCCAGCCATGAATGTTGGCCCACTATATCACCCTGCCACCTGGAGCCAACGGAGTATGGACTGAAACCTCCAAGAACTGTAAGAAATAAACCATTCCTTCCCTAACTTTGGGCATCAGGTATTTTGTCTCAACAACGAGAAAGAAAAGTAACTAAAACAGAATTTGGTACCAGAGGAGTGGGGTTATTGCTGTGACTATAGCTGACCATGTGGTTTGAAAGCCTTTGGAAATGGCTTGTAGGAAGAGTTTGGGAAGGTTCAGAGATGTCACCTGAAGGTATAGAGCTTGAACAGCTTAGGCTATTCTGTAGGGGAGATTCTGGTCAGATTTCAGGAGACCAGAAGGTTGATAAAATGCCTACTGATAAAAACCAGGCTCAGGAGGTTTCTGCTGGGAAGGAGGACTGCATTGGTTGTTGGACCCTGTTGGAGACCACTACAAAGCAGCTCTGAGCAGGATTTAAACTAACTAATTGGCTTTCTATGTTTACCTGTGAGTCTGTCCTAGGCCTTGGCCCCTTGCCTGGTGATGGGAGCTGATTCATAGTATGTGAACTTCTATGAATCACTGGTACTGGCTGAGGCCTGTAGTGGCCTGTAAGGCCAGAGATACCTCAAAGGGCAAGATAAGGCCACAGCTGTGGACACTTGGCTCCAACCCCAATTAACAAGATAGAGACTGCAGCTGCAGAAATCACTCCTGCAGTCTCAATTCTACCATAAATGTCAGTTGAAGATAGGACAGTTCTCCTAAATTCGCATAATTTACTACTTGGAGAAGTCTTTGAAGTGACTCCCAAGGTCCTGTTCATTTCCCCGTGCTTTCCTCAGTTTCCCCACCTTTTTTCCTTGGTCCTAATAAAAGTAGGCTGATCCAGAGAAGTTTTTGTCATAGCCCTCGGAGTTGTGAGCTCAACTAAGGGGTTTTGACCCTCCTGGAGCCCTAAAATTCATACAATTGTTTTTTTTTTATTTAACCTCTGCCATACACTCATTTGAGAGATCAGGGATCTAAGTCAGGATCCAGTAGGACCCCACATGATGTATTATAGCTTGGCAGAAAGTTTGTCTGCATTTTGCTCATGTCCAATGACTTTGCCTGAGACTGAGATTGGGGGTAATGGACTGATTAATTTGGCAAAGGAAAGTTCAAGGCAGTACAATATTGAGTCAGTGGTATGGCTATTGTTGGAGGTCTTTAGCAAGATTTATTTTGCTAATCAAGAGCAAAGAGCCAACAGTATAATTTAAACGTTATGAGTTTGGCCAGAAGGAAAACTCCAGTAAAGCTCTATAAAGATAGAGACAAAATATTGATTGCTGAGAAGGAAGAGAGAAATAAAAAAGATAGTCTGGGGCCATCCCAGGAAGCAGTGTGTCTTCACCTTTTGCAGCCTCAAATGGCCAAAAGTGAAAGACTTTGCTCAGATGAGAAAGCTGCAGAGCTTCACATTCCAGAGTGGGTACAGAGGCCACAGGAGGTTCCAAAATGGCAGTGACCACACCAGATTCCAGAATGGTGGCAGCATAGAGAAGCTTGTTCTCACAATCAGATTCAGAGAGCTCAGTGATCCAGGCACTTGACTCCTATACCAAGAGAGAGAGAAAAGCCTGGCTACTGCTCCAGCTGACAGCAGACCTTGGCAGCATCCATATGGCACTTATTAAGTGCAAGGCAAATGCACAAGTTCTGAAGGTGTGACAGCTTCCACCCCCATTGCAAAAGGCCTGAGAGGCCAAGCACTGTGCCCCTGAGAGGGCAAAATATAAAGATGTATGTGTGAAGCCAAAGATGCAGTGGAGACACCACAAATTTGAAAACCCCAGGCACATAGATCATCCAAGGAAAGCTGCCAAAACCGAGCAGAGGAGCTTAAGAGAGAAGCTGCAGGAGTTTATATCCCTGGAAGTGCCATAGGGATGAAATCACCCAAGCCTTTTGGAGCTTGCAACCAGATTGCTTCCGATGCTGAGCATGGAACTCCAGAACTTAATGTTAGCCCTATTGAATTTTGGATTGCTTTTTGTTCCAATCCTTGATATTCTCCTGTTTGTAACTTTTAGAATGGTGATGTTTATCTTGTGCCTTTGCAGTTGGTAATGTTTAACCCTGTTTCATTTGTGCAGGAGCTTGCAGCTAAGAGTTTGCCTTAGATCTTGGAGGAGACTTGGGACTTGGACTTTTCAGCAAGGCTGAACCTCTTAGGACTTTGGCAACTCTTGGAGATGGATGAAATGTCTTTTTTAAAAGGATATACATGAGTCTGGTGGGGACCAGGGGTGGAATGTTATAGATTATATATTCCTTTGCCTCCCTCCCCAAGCCTCATGTAATATAGATGCAGTTGAATCTAGCATTTGTGATTGGTTTGTTGTCTAGTGCTGGGACTGGTGATGTGACTGTTCCACCTGCTTAGGGGTGGAGTGACAGTATGATATAATGGTGGGAAAGTATGTCTTGCTCTTTTTGCTTTTGCTTTTGGTGTTTGCAGCCACCATACTACGCTGCTGCTTGGAGCCAACTGAGTATAGGCTAAAACCTCCAAGAACAGTAAGAAATAAATCTTTCCTTCCCTGAGTTTGGAAGTCAGGTATTTTGTCTCAACAATGAGTAAAATGTAACTAAGACAATCATGAAACTCTTGAGTTTTCTAAACCTCAACATATTCGTATGTAATTTAGGAATTAGAAGAGATACATCTTGGTCTTGAATGAATACTGTATTAAAATCAATTCATGTAAACCAGAAATCAAAGCAACTTTGGGGAGTTCATGTTCAATAAATATTTGTTGTTTTTCTTCCCATGCTCTGTGTCAACATCTTGCAAATGTGTGACCTCCTTAAAAGAGGGACTAGTAAGAACATTCTAATGATGTAGTGAAGTATACACAGCATCTCTAACTAGAATCCCCAATTATACCTGCAGCCCAACAGCAGCAGCTTATACTTTATTGGCAAGGCTTATCCCAGAATTAAACTCCCAAGACACACTTGTGCTTATGAAGAAACCCATGGCCAAACACCAGTCCAGCCTCAAAATATAGAAAAAAATCGATCTTCTTGCGTAATGTTTTTCTTGTGTTTGTTCATGTGACTTCTTTTTCTTCTTATTTTTATAAGGCGAATACATCATTTACTTCTTCATTCACTGAATAGTTCTTCAGAGATTTTCCCTTTGATAGGGAGAGGTCTCATTTTTTATAAGTTACTAAAACTCACTTTGTGCTCTCTTTCAGCTTTTAAATCTTTTTTGATATTTCTGATAAATATTAAAATGTGACAAGAAGCCCTAACAATTTCTAGTGTTTGAGAAATAGAAATCTCATTCAGAACTGTTACTAGTTGAATTATGTCAGTCAAAATTCATATGTTAAAATCTTAGCCCCAGAACCTTAGAATGTGACTCTATTTGCTGCCAGGAGCTTTAAAGAAAAAATTCAGTATAAATAATGCCATGAAGGTGGACTTTAATCTGGTATGACTAGTGTTATTGTAATAGGAAATGTTAAGACAGATATGCACACACAGAAAAAAACCACCATGTAAAGATAAAAAGGTCATCTATAAACTGACGAGACAAAATTCAGAATGAAATCAAATCTGAAATCTTGACCATAGACATGATACCTCAGAACTGTAAGAAAATAAATTTCTGTTGTTTAAACCTCACAGAGTGAGGTACTAAAATATGACATCCCTGGCAAATGGAACAACACTTTCTCCGTGAGTCTGTTTCAATTTATATATACTTAGATAAATGTTCTTTATCAATTATTGCTAGTCAACTAATACAGTAAAGTCCTTGTGGTTGTAGTTGATTGCACACTTGTATAAGAGCTGATAAAGTTAGGCAAGTCCTCAAAGTGTGACACAATGGGTCTGATTTGCACCATAGATATGTGGTCTCCACAAGGGAAGTAAAGATCCCCCTTCACTCCTGACCAGCCAGACAAAGCCTAGAATGTTTCCCCAGTTCTATGTAGCACTTTGAAAAATAAAGTAGTCGCTGTGTGCTGCTCAGTTGCCATGTGTAGAGCACAAGCCTATATGTACTCTATGTATTTAGCCCTCTCACCAGCCACACAAGTGTGATATTCATCCTCTCTCTCACTCTGGATAGGAGGAATTTAAGACTAAGAGAGGCCAAATATATTGTCCAATGTCATACAAGTGGAAATTCCAAGGATCAAGATTCAAACAAACTGTAATTTTATCAGACCACTTTATACCTATATAAGGGCAAAGGAGATTGAATGCTTGGCTAATGAGGCATCTGGGAAAATCAGAAAAGTTTGCATGCATTTAATCTAAATAAAAGGAATGAAGACCCTGTCAAAATATGTATATGGGACCCTTAAGAGGAAGAAGAGATAGAATCAAGTGGGGTCAACTCTTCCAACCATCGATTCTCTACCACAATCTCTTAATGGATCTGGCTAACCACATCAACTCCATGAATCTCCTACTTCCTGTCTCTATAAATTCTTTCCACTGAGCCTTACCTGTACTTATCATCCTATAGTTAACAATCAGTTAACTATAGTTACCCTCAGTTCTTTTCTTAACACATTCCTAGATTGTAGCCGTCTTTCTTCTCACAGGACCATAAGATGTGCAGACAACTCACAGAACCATAAGATATGCTATTTGATTTTTCCATATACATGCCTATGAAAGTGGAACTTAGGGTTGCCTTTGTTTTAGCTTCTCATTGATATTTATAGATTTCATTCCTCCCCTACATGCAAATCCTTGTGCTTTTCTGAGATCTGGGCCAGTTGACAGTACCTCCTTCTTCTCTTCTTTTGTGAGGAGCATATACTGACCTCCCAGTTTCTTTCTTAGAGCTCAGACTCACAGTTCAGCCCATCACTCTACACTGACCCCACCTATCTTTCTGGGTGGCTTCAGTAAATCCAATACCCTTTCCCACTCTTCCTTGACTCTGTCATCTTCACATCACCTTTCTCTACTGCAAACACCCTGCCTTTGTTGTCTGTAATCTCTCAGAACTGTCCCACCTCTTATGTCTGTATCTCAGATATTTACCATCTGACTGCCACCTTCTGTTCTTCTGCTTCCTCAGTTACTCATATCCAAGATGATTGTTCTTCAAAATTATAAAAGCCTTTGGTTTCATTTTGACATTTTGACTTTGCTTCCATCTTGTGTTTACTTGATCTTGGACTCATCTTTATACTATATCATCCAGCACTTTAGCCACTTCTTGCATATCTCTTGAATTCCCTCATGCTCAATCCTTATGCTCTACATTTCAGTTAAAACTCAACTTTGATAAACTTGTCTGTACTGCTATATACTTCCACATGTGTTGGTAAGGTGACTAGCAAAAGTAACTTTCAGATTCAAACCACTGCTAATTTTTATCTCCAGTATCAACTGGGTCCTTAACTCAACCTGAAAATGATTTTGTGTTTCTACAGTCAAATCTTTTCTCTGAAGAACAAATATAGAATTGAACTGTCTTGTGCATGTCTTGAAATGTCTACCCACCACTTCACTTTCGACAGATGACCTTGTCTTCTCTTTCACAAAGAAAATGAAAACCACAAAGAGGAAGTGTCTTACCCTCCTACCACCAGCCCTTCAAATATCCTGCATCTGCACTCTCCTTCCTCTTATTTACTAAAGAGGCCCCTCTTCCTGTCCAAGACTTATTCTGTTTTATTTTCCTTCCCTATGCTAAGAAACATTGCCATGTTAAATTCTTTCGTGTTTATCCTCTCCTTTTGTATTTACTCATTCTCCACAACTAAAAGTTTATATTTTAACAACATGAAACCAAATCCTTCTGGTGTCCAGATATCTCTATTCCAGTCAAGCTCTCTCTTCATTATCACAGTCTTCACCATTTTGAGGTGACTCACTCCTGAGCTCAACCGGTCACATCTGGATCCTCTCATGTTCTCCACTGAAACTCCTTACAGAGGTCACCAAAAGTTTCTGTTGCTAACCTCAGGGGTCATTTACCAGCCTGTTTCTTATATAACTTGTGGCACTAAATGACTGGTATATGAAATGCCTTTAGCTGCCAAACCCTGTAGCTCCATTTTCTTCTCTAACAGCCCTTCCTCTTTATTTCAGACTCCCCTTCTCCTACTGACTTCAAACCAAGGTCTCCAAGAAGTGTTGGTCTCTAGGGCCTTCTTTTTTTCCCTCTGTGGAACTCTTCCTTGACTGTGTGTACTTTCTGTTCACATATCAATATCCACATCCACACATGTGTCTCCAGGATAGACATCATTATTGGGCTCTGTATTTGTACATCCAACTAACTAGTGAACACATCCCCTCCCCAACTCTCCTAAACTCAATCTTATGCACAACTGAATTTATTCATTTCTCAACATGATGAATTTTCTTCCTGAGATGCTACTATTTTTATTCAGATGTCCCAGCTAGAAACCCAAGGTTAACCTTGTCTTCTTTCTTTCTCTTGACCCCATTCTGTTTATTTCTCAGCAAAAAGATTCCTTCTGCATCTTGCCATTTAACTCCTTTTCTATTATCTCCAGTGTATTCAAGACGAATTCACACCATTAAACTCTGTCAAGATGGTGATGTAATGTGTAACTGTTATATTGTTTAAGCATATTCAGTTCCATTTCAGAAGAAAAGGAAACAAGTGGCAAGCATGGAACTTACGTGGTAGGTATAGGTCTCAGTCAATTTGGGCTGCCATAATAAAATACCATAAACTACATTTCTTAAACCTACATTTATTTCTAACAGTTATAGGGACTGAAAGGTGCAGTTCAGGAATCCAGGATGGTTAGTGAGGGCTCACTTCTTGGTTTTTGGCTGTCCACCTTCTTGTGTCCTCACTTGGCACTTCCTCAGTGTGTGTGTGTGTTCAGAAAGGAGCAATTTGTCTCCTTTTTATAGGGTCACTATATTTATAAGATTAGGATACAAATCTTATGACCACATTTTACCTTAATTATCTACTAAAAGCCCTTTCTCCAAGTATAGTCACATTAGAGATTGTGACTTAAACATATGATTGTGACTTAATCTTCGGGGAACACAAGTCCATAGAAATAAAGAAGTTACTGACCTAGAAAGGGATATGAAATAAGTAATATAATTAAAGCAAATATGCATGAACAAAACAAAATAGGATGAATGGACCACGGAAACATTAACACTCTTGATACATATAGTAAATATACATGTTGTGAATAAGGCACACCATTTTTATTTCAAGAATATGCAGCATTCCATATTTATGGAGACTTAACTTGACCACCATTGGATTCATGGCATTCTAGCCCAAGCAGCCTCTGCCTAAGTAATACAAATAAAAATAAAAAAAAATAAAATAAAAATCTTGAGTTATTCAGCAAGCTTATTGGCAGCTACAACAATAATCACATTTACTTGTCTCTGAGTACCATATATTACTGGTTCCAAGCAACTTTCTTCTGTGTACTTGCTGCTCAAAACTCAATTCTGGTGTTCATAACCACACCATCATCTAGTAATGCTGATGTGTCAGGGTGACATAAAGGATGCTGGCCCACTGACCATCCTGGTATTCAGATAGTGTATGGTCATTCTACTTATTTGAATACTGTCTTAAGTATGTTAACCTATCTCATATTTTCTCCTCTGATTCTTCTATGTGTGTTAAATTTTAATTTGCTAAACTGTGAATCAAGTATTTTACCTTGGTTTGTAAATCTGTTTTTGTGCTCTCTGAGATAGCTTGTCTCATAATATACTTGAAGACCACCATTATGCTAAATAATTTTACTATATGACAAGTGGATTGCATTGATGATCTTAATTCTTCACCCCTCAATATATGCACACTCTTTTCTATGTAACTACAACTTCTCCCATCAAGGACTCAATGTATTTTCCTGGCTTTTGGGTTTAAACTCAGCTATATGATATGATTTTACCAATAGGATGAGGTCTTAATTATTTTCTTGTTGCTGTGACACAGTACCCAACACCCACAACTTAAAGGAGAAAAGGTTTATTTTAGCTCACAATTTATAAAAGTTTCCATTCCATAATCAGCTGGCTCCATGGTAGGACAGCATGGCAGCAGGGCATGGCAAAAGAGGATTGCTCATGGCATGGCAACAGGAAACAGAGAGAGATCAAGGGAGGAAGGAGAGAGATTTACCCTTCCAAGCCCCACCTTCAGTGGCCCACCTACTTTGACCTAGCTTTTTCTCTCAACATCACACTAGCTATAAACTTATCAATGGATCAATCTACTCATGAGTATCACACCCCCATGATACAATCATCCCCTTAAAGCACCATCTAGGAGTGTATGAGGTTTTGGTGGCACATCCACGTATAAACCATAACACATGTAACAGATTTTTGCTGGTAGAATCTTTGCAGAGTGCTTGTTTTCTTTGGCTTGCCTCTTGCACATTTTCTATATATATGAGAAGGACATAACCAAGTTTATCCAATGCTTCTAGGAGGAAGATAAAATATAGTGTGCATAGCCATTCTCTATCAAATCCAGTTCAGATCACCTGACTCTCAGCTTGCTGCATATACCCAGAACAACCCACTTTAGAATAGTCATATGTCAGTTGATATGTATGCTCATGAGAAGAAATACTTGTAAATTTTTTAAGGTACAAAGCTTTGGGTATATTCTCACATAATAGACTGCCTAATTTGTATATTTATGATTGAGCCATTCTTTCTCTTACTTCCCAGCCTTTAAACGTTGTTTTCCCTATAGAAGACATGTATTAGATTTCTAAATTTTTCATAGCAAAGTACCATAGGCTGGGTGACTTCAAACAACAAAACTCAGTTCGTATTTTTAGAGGCTAGAAGTCTAAAATCAAACTCACCAAGACCATTCTTCCCATGAAATAAGCACTAGTTCTTCATTCTCCCTAGCTTCTAGTAGTTGCTAGCAAGCCTTGCTATTCCTTGGCTTATAGCTGCAGCACTTAAGTCTCTCCCTCTTTCATCACACAGTGTTCCTTTCTTGTGTCTTCTTATTTTTGTTTCATAAGGACACAAGTTACATTGTATTAAGGGTCCATCTTACTCCCGTACAACCTTACCTTAATTAATTAAATCATCAATTATTTATTTCCAAATCACTTCACATTATGCAATACTGGTCTTTAGAACACTGACATATCTTTTCAGGAGACACAGTTCAACCCATAGTAGCATACTATTCCCATTGGCTTTTTCTGGCCATTAATTCCACTCATTTTTCAGATACCATCCTTTTTATTTAGTGATTTTTTCCTTTTGTCTAAGAGCTACTTAAGTTCCACTCTAATGTGTAAATAAGATGTCATGAGCTACTGAGTATGGAACAATTATATCATAAATTTGATTTCATGATCTTAAAGTGAATAGGATCCTCCTTTATTATGAAAGTGATAGGCTATACTAAAACATAATAGTGGGTTTTATTATGATTGTACTACCAGAACACCAAAAAATGATAGTGGCTTTGCCATGTACTAGCTACTCGTCTCTAAAGAAAATTATGAAATCAAACTAGACCAGAAATAGAAATGTTTTCATGATTTCCTATCAATTTTCATGCCTATTTTCCTTTGTGTATCAGTATTATTTGTCTTTTTTTAGATACCAAATGGCTTCCTTTCCTTTTTGTCACTTACAAATTTATGGAAATTCTATTTTCCCAGTGTTAGATGTTACTGGCTCAGCCACATACTAGAATAGAGATTAGTTTCTAAAAATCCCAGAGAAAATAATCTGGTTGGCCCAAGTTGGGTAAGGATTAAGCTGCAGACCAACCAACAATGGCTTGGGAAAATGTTATGCAGTTCAAATGTGACTTCTAGGGCCATATTTTTATGGCTATGTGTATAATAGGGTTCCATGAAAGATACTATTATTGTATCAATATGAAGTGTCCCCCCTCAAAAACTCGTGTATCAGAGGCTTGAATGAAACACAATATCAATTTTTCAGAGGTGTGGCCTTCAGAAGTGATTGAATCAAAAGGGTCCTAACCTCATCAATGGATTAGTCCACTGAAAGGTTCATAGCTGGATCAGGCCACTTTTTATTTTAGACACAGGATGATTTGAACAGCATTGAAAGAAATACATAAAATTCTATGACTTGCTAAATATGAAATAAGCGCATTATGAATTTCCCTTGTTGTACCATGTATCACATTGTATGTCAATTGCCTATGAATATTTTTGCACTTTATATTGTGTTATGAATTCCATGAAGAACAAGAAGGCCACAATTGTTGGGGCCAATACTTAGTGTGGTAGAATGATTGCATTAATTGTTCCAAGTAGCGACTTCCTTCATTCACATATTTTAGTCATTGGCCAGATGATTTTCTTTGGCTAACAGAATGTTAATGAATGTGACATAAACTAAGGTTTGAAAAGCCCATCTATGTCTCTACATGATCTTTTGTATGATTGTGCTTGCTTACACTTTCACCTTTGCCTCAACATAAGAATATGTCTGAGGGGCTGGGGGTTTAGTTTACCAGTGTAAGTGCCTGCTTGGCAAACGGAGGTCGTGAGATAGATCCCCAGCACCAAAAAACAAAACAAAACAAAACAAAACAAAAACAAAAACAAAAAACAAAGAAGAAGAATATGACTGAGTTAGCTTTTGGGAAGAATAAAAGAAAAACTCTTAGATGCTATCTAGACCATTTTCGATCAGCCAAATGCCAAATACCTTTCAACTATATGCAAGAGCTCAGTCAAGATCAACAGAACCACCTACCCTACACAGATGACTGAAAATGTATGAGTAAGTCTAGTGGAGACTAACAAAACAAAATAAAAACAAGCACATACCCAGACAACCCACAGATCCAGGATCAATAATAACATGATTAATATTTTAAGCCATGTTGATCTGAGTAGTCCTTGTAGCATTTTTATAACCATAGATGTTAACTATCTAATCCTGCAAGTGCTTTTTCTCAAACTTCTTAAAATAAATTCTCTCAAACAAAATGATAGTATATTTGCTTTCTGTGCTGATTTCCATGAAATTATCTATATATTTTAGGCTACTTCTGTCTTTATCATTTCTCAGAACTAATAAGTGAAGCTCTAACTTTGTAATTTCCTTCTTTTTCACTTGTTAATTTCAGAAGTCTCTCCTTTATTCCCCCAAATATTGTAATAAATACATTTAAATATAAAATTTCCCTTTTTTCTTTTTCTTTTCACAAATGCTTCTTGCCACTTTAATTTTCATCTATAATCCTGGTCCTTATACTTTTAAAGAATTTTAAACACTTTTATGCCAAAACTATCGCATACTGGTTCATGGAAGCCAATTGCTATTCTGAGTTTAATATTAAGCATAACCATTCTTAAAATCAGCTACGGTGTGAATATGCACACCACAGAGATTGGTAAGTGCTACAAATCAGGGCTGCCCCCCTGAACCAAGAGAGCCAATTTTTAAACATTTATTAGTACACCATTGTCCATACTCTATATTTTATCACTAAAACCCACTTTCATTTCACCTTCTGTCAGACAGGTAGATGTACTATTTGAGGTTTTCACTATTAAAAGGAGGCAGATTAGGATTGTAGAACCTCTGGAAATAATACATTTGATTTTCTATTCATCTGAGTCTCATGGATGTACCAGTTTCTACAACACTATTTCTGAAGACTGGTTCTTGCTACCTGAGAAAGGAGTATGTAATTGTATATTAACTAAATTCCACCACTTACTGCCTTTTCATGAGGCCTATAATGGAAATATGTTGATCCTTTAACTCCCAGCCTGTGAGGCCCCTTCCTGTGTTTGAGAAATCCACCATGTTAGAAGATGAAAAGTTGAAAAATGCATTCCTTTTGATACTTGGAAGCTGGAGCAAAAGCACAAACATAAAGGCCATTCTTCTAGGACTTCATAGTAATATGAAGAATTAGGAGAGTTCTAAATTCATTCCACTGGGAGCATTGGTGGTATTTGTCACATATCCAGATGTTTTCTGTTGGTCTCACCTTGGCTTTCTGACAATTTAGCTTCTCTCTGTTCTTGCCTCTTTTCCTCTCTTGCCTCTCTAGTCTTCCTATCAAGTTTTCAACACATTGCACACTTTTTGATGAGTAATGTTTTGATGGAGTTAATCAAAGCCATCTGTTATTTGTAGCTAAGTGCACTGACTCAAAGAACCAATATGCTAAAAAACCCACAAGGATGCTGCCAGGAGACAGCAGGGCCATGAAGGAATGTTGCTGCTGCCACCAGGATGTTTATGCCTGGCTTATGCAGCCAGACTTCCACTAAAGGGATTTATTCAGTTGAAAGGAGTATAGCTCACTTTCACTTTCAGTTAAGCTTTTTCTGAAATAGTAAATCTCCTTATCTAAGTAACAAAAATAAAATTAAAGCTTAAAATAAGATATCTAATTTAGAGAAGAAATGTAGTTACCAAAACTCAAAGCAATGAGGCAGGCTTTTTCTCACTAATTTTTAAGTACTCAGAATCAGAGTTTGACCTGGCATTTTTCCCACCCCAATTCCCTTGCTGAGAATATGGAAATCAATACGTCTCAGTTGCTCCTTCTCTGGATAAATCTCTTTGACTTCTGATTCCCAAATAAATTTGTATCAGTACCATTATCCTTTGATCCAGTTTAAAGGAGATGTAACAATGATTATATTTTCTAAATATCTTATATGAGAGAAATAGCCAGATGTTGCCTCCTTGTAATATTTAGCAGAAAGTAGGACTCTGAATATCTCTTTTATTTGAATCCTTTCTATTCTGGTGGCCAAACAAAAGCAAATACACTTCGTAGCAAAATCTTTGTGAAAAACACATGAAGTTCTTTTTTGTTTTCTAATCAAAAGTAAGCTCTTTTACATGGGTTCATTAATTTTGTTTTTATCTCTAGAGAATTCTTTTTAAATATAATTAAGTTTTCTTTCACAATTATATAAAATGTGACACACTTTCCAAGTGAAATTCATAAAACAAAGCAAGGTCAGAAAAATCAGTATTTGAGAAAGTTGACCTCTTAGATAAATGCTACTGTACATATATGTATTTCTCCCCATACACATACCTATTAATGCAGTAACTAAAATGAAACTTATTCACAAATATAAAAACTTTTAAGCAGTAAAAAGATAAAAGAAGATAAGACACAAAACCTAGTACAGTAAAAATTACATCAATATTGAATTTATAATTACCTACACAATCACTTTTATTAGTATTTTTATTTCTTTGTATGGCTTTAAGTTACTTTTAGTATCCTTTCATTTCCATGGAATTACTCCTTTCAGCATTTTTTAAGGCAGATCTATTAGTGATGCACACCTTCAGGTTTTTATTATCTGATAATGTCTTTATTTCTCCATTTGGAAGGACAGTTGAAAATGGAATAGACTTTTTTTTCATTCAGCACTTAAATATACCATGCCACTTGGGGAATTTTTGAGCTTCTTAGATGTACAGATTTATGTTTATCAAGTTTGAAAACTTTTAAACCACTACTTCTTCAAATATTCTTTCTGTTCCTTTCTCTATTTTCCTCTGGGATTTCCACTGTGTATATATTATTATGTTTGATGGTGTATCGCCAGTCTCTTAGGCTCTTCGTTTTTTATCATTATTTTAGGTCTGCTAACTTGTATTGAATCTTACTGATTTTTTGTCCCCCTGCTCAGATTTACTGTTGAGTTACTCTGGTGTATTGTTTTTATTCTGGTTATTGCATTTCTCAGGCACAAAATTTCCAATTCCTTCATTTTTATGATTTCTGCTTCTTTATTGATAGTCTCTATTCATTGAAACACATTTTTACTCGTTTCCTTTAGTTCTTTGTTTATATTTTTTCTTTAGCTCAATGAAATTGTTTTAAGAATATTGATTTAAATTGTTTATATAATAAGTTTGATATTTTTGCTTCCTTGAAAACACTTTCTCTTCTTTCTTTTGTCTTTGCATGCCTTATAATTTTTTACCAAAAACTGGATATTTTGAAACTTATCATGCAGTTACTCAGATTTTCTCCTCTTTCTAGGATTCTTGTTGACTGCAGTGAGTATTTTGCTTGGTGACTTTCTAAATTATTTTTATGTATAGAGTTTAAATCCATCACCATGCATGCTACATAAGATTTGTTTACCTTTTTTTCTTTCCTTTCTTTTTTTTTCTTTTTCTTTTTTGTACCAGGAATCGATCTCAGGACCTTGTACTGACTAGGCAAGTGTTGTACTAGTGAGCTACATCTCAGACCCATTGTTTGTTTTCCTTTAGATGAGTTGTCAACTAGTTATTTGACAGAGATTTCCTTGAATTTCTTGAGCCAGCATTTAAAACAAGAAATGAGAAAAGGAAGAGCTGAAGAGACAACAAAAGAAGAAAAACATTTGTTTTGAGTTTTTGAAGATTGATTCTGTATTGTACCCCTTCAACCCTCAACCAGACCGTTTATAATTTTGCCTTAGCATTCATTTCCTTCATTCTGTGAACATAGAAATCAGACAGAGATGAAAGGTTATGTTCTTTTTAGTTCTTTTCTGAGTATAAATCCTGTCCTTGAACTGGGTGTAACATTCTAGTTCAGCGCGTCTACATAGGAACTTTTTTTTTCTAATTTTATTTAAAGAGAAAAAATCAAAACAGAAAAAAGGGTAGAAATAATACAGAATTTAAAAAAACAGTAAGAAATCACTAGTTGATAAATTACATATTGTCTTCTTAGAAATAGTTGTTCATGTTACAAAATTAAGGCATACAAAGTGGACAGTCAAGCAGTGAGGCTGCAAACAGTTCTGTTAAACGATCCAAAAAAACTTAGTAATACGGTTATCAATCCTACACACTTAAACATACATGCAGTTATGTCCTTAAGAGCACTTTCTTTCCCTCCTTTTGCTTTTTAGGTCTATTATCTGTTTAGTTATATCATGTTTCTGCTTGCTCAGTATCTTATTGACCTGTTTTGTTGTTGTTGTTTTCTTTTTAATCACCTTATATAATTCTGTTGTTTTGTTTTTGAGTTTCTCCTCATCCATATCACATGGATCCCCTTTGGTGGAGTTGAGAATTTTTGGAAGTATTTTGTTATCTTGTTTTCTCATGTTCTATTGTTTTTTTATTTAATTTTTTATTAACTTGGAGGTAGTAATATACAAGAACACAGGATGGAATAAAGCCAATTGAGACAGTGTAGTGAATTGGTACAGAACATCACAGCAGGTCACTGGGGCAACAGCAATAGGCACCATTGTATATCCTGTTATCTTCACAATAGTTGTTCTTTCAATCAGGTATAGCAAAATTAAAAGAAATACACAATATTATAGAACTTATCAAAACAGAATATTGAATGGAGCAACACCATTAATCAGGACAAAGCAAAACAGCGATGAAAATATCTGCCTTCAAAGAGATAGTCGAAGGAAATTCCCCCCACTCCTTCCATTACATACCTTCAAGCTCCCAAGAGATGCCAAGATTCCTGGATCCCACTTGCTAATGGTGGGGGGAGATGGTATATTTGATTCTAAGCCTGTACCCTGGTAGGCATCAGGCTGGTTGCTGGTTTGCTCAGCGCCCTAAGTTCCAACATGGCGCTGATCTCAGGAAATGCTGCTCCTTCTTGCTTCTTGCTTCTTGCCCTGGGGCGGCAGAGGCTTGCTGGACCACAGCCACTTACCAGGGCAGGCTTCTTGCTGGTTTGCTCAGCGCCCTAAGTTCCAATATGGCGCTGATCTCAGGAAATGCTGCTCCTTCTTGCTTCTTGTTTCTTGCCCTGGGGCGGCAGAGGCTTGCCAGACCACAGCCACTTACCAGGGCAGGCTGCTTGCTGGATTGTTCAGCGCCCTAAGTTCCAACATGGGGTGGATCTCAGGAAATGCTGTTGCTTCTTTTACATAGGGACTTTTCAAAATGCTTCTTACCTGAAAGCATCTCACATCTTATTTATTTATTTATTTATTTATTTACTTACTTACTTACTTACTTACTTACTTACTTATTTTAGCCAAATTTCAGTGTGTCCATCATTTGCTCCAACAGTTTTTGTGAAGTTTTTTTTTTAAATCTCAGGTGGCAGTGGCTTGTTTTCATTGTTTTTGATGAAAGATCATGACATAAACACTTCTCTACCATGAGAGAGTTCTGAATTATGTGAGACAAAGCAAAGCACCAGGGACTAACACTTCAGTCAATCCTTAGATAGATCAAAAGAATCCTTATTTCTCATGAATGATGTTTCCTCTGTTCCTTTCAGAACCATGTAAACACAGTGGAAATATTGGCTATTGTCTTCAAGATCACTGCCCCTCAGGAAGAAGGATGGCACAAGGGTATATTTAAATGCCATAAAACTTCCTTCCTGTGTTGTAGTGGCTTTTCTCCTGGTTAAGTAAAACTTTCATGATCTTCTAGAGTTCTGATAATTTTATCCAGTTTCTCCCAAACTTTTCAATAATTAT
>PVJX010033553.1:0-19592 GCA_004027295.1 Dolichotis patagonum | reverse complement strand
AATACCCAGTGCTGATTCCATAATGTCATGATGTGAAGTCCAGCAAAACTATCACTTTTTGTTCAAAGTGATCTTAGCTTGCTGTGCCTTGTCTAAGTTCAACACACATTAAGGTATGGACAGCTGTTTTGAGGAGAATGAGAGACACTATGACAGCCATTCATGGCTTCCCTAATGTCTGGTCTTGAAGACCTGTAATTTCCCCCTCGTCCTGCTCAGATCAATTCCATACTAGGTTGTTTCATGTGAATTCCCTATATGTGACAATCTGGACAACTATGTGGAAGAAAACAAGAGTCAATATGATAGAGAGTGAATATCTCCAATTGTCTAGCTTTGAAATTTATGTCTTACATTGCTTTCATGTGATCCGCTTTGTTTTGTTGTGTTTAATTTTACCCTATTGATATAATTGCATGTATATTTGAGTGGGTAAGATAGATGACCATATTGTTGTTTTAATCAGATCGTGGAGCGGAGCTGTTGGCAGTCTCACTGTTTGAATGTCTACTTTACATGTTTTAACTTTGTAATTTGAATAACTATTTCAAAGAAGTCAGTATGTAATTAGTCAAGTAATAATTTCTTAGGTTTTATTGCTGTTGTACTCCGCCTTTTTTCCTTGAAATACTGTATTGTAGTTACCCTTTATTCTGTTTTATTTTGTTTTGTTTTTTCCTCTTTAAATAAAAAAATAAAAATAAAAAATATTAATTATTAAAGAGACATGTGACTTCTGTCTATGCACCATCTCCTACTGGCTCCCTTTGTGGAAGCCAGCTGCCTTGTTGAGATCTGCTTGATGATCAAGATTAGAAGGCCAGGAATGAATCAACTTGATCCAACAGTCCTCAAAGAACTGGGGCCTGCTGTTGGCAGAGCTGGAAAGTGAGTCTTTCTCCGTGGAGCCTAGTACTAAGGCACCGAAATCCCAGCTGACACTTTTTTTTTTTTTTTTTTTTGGTTTTTTGAAGCAGGGTCTCACTATGTAGCCTAGGCTGGCTGCTAACTCATAGCAAGCTCCTGCCTCAGCCTCCTAAGTTCTTGGATTACAGGTGTGTACCACCATGCTGGGCTCTGAACGCCTTTCTGGCTGAGAGAGACAACCCCAGTTGGGCCTGGCAGCTCTGGCCTCTAGGAAGAGCAGAAGTGTGTCTTTGACTTACAAACTCACCATGCACACCATCTTCTCCTCCTGTCCCAGCACTCAGGAGGTACCATTCCTCTGCCTACTCCTCCCAGAGCTAGGTGCCCAGCAACAGGGACCACCCTGGGAGCTTAGAGCCCCTCGTGGTTATTAGATTCAGCCTCCCTAACCTGGTTACCTGCCTACCTTGCCTTTCTGCTTGAAATCCACAGAGGCTGCTCTGGGTGCTCCCCCTGCCTGGTCCTTTGACCTCCAGGTGCTTCCCCAGCCGGTCTGCTGGGCGCCCAGCATCCTGGGAGTGACATATGACAGTAAGTTTTCTTGAGCCTCTCCTGAGTCTCTATCGTGGCCTCCCTGACCCTCCATCAGATAAAAGAACAGAGAGCAGCCCTCTGCTCTTGGCTTGTCTGCCTCAATTTCCTCAAAGAAATGTTGCAGGAAAAGATGCTTGACTGTGAGGCGGAGCTGGAAGGCTCCAGAATAACGTCAGAAGAGCCCTGCTGCCTCACGGCTGAGACCCCGGCTTGAGAGCCAAGATGTTTAGGTTTTTTCCCAGGCACTGCTCCTTTCCAGCTGTGTTGCTTTGAGCAAGTTGTTTAATCTCTCTGTGCTTCATTTGTCTTTTATAAAATGGAGATAATGAGTATCTTCCTCCAGAGTCACTAAAGGATTATAATTAGTAAGCCTGCCTGTCTCTAGATGCCACATCATGGAGTCAACCAAGCCCCAGCAGAAAATATTCAGAAAAGAAAATTGCATCCACTAAACATGTACAGGCTTTTTTTCCTTTTCCTTATTCACTGATGAACACAGTACAACAATTATTTGCATAGAATTTGCATTGTATTAGAAATTAAATATTATAAGCAACCTAGACATCATCTAAAGTGTACAGGGGGTTATACATAGGTTATATGCAGATTTCCCATGCTGTTTTATTTAAAGAACTTAAACACCCATAAATTTTGGTACCTGGGGCCTCCTGGGGCCCAGCCGCTGGGAATGCTGAAGGATGACTCTACTTAGAAGGCATCAGAACCATGCCTGGCATATAATTCTTTGTGGCACAATATAAACCTTAGTACATTGATTGTTACTACTACTAAAGGATCTTATGATTTTGTTCAATATCAGTTACACCCAAAAATATCAAATATCTTATAATTCTGCTAGACTACTATAGTCAATTAAAGCTACTGTTCACAGCTACTGCTGTGATAATTCTTTGTGTGTGTGTGTGTGTGTGTGTGTGTGTGTATACACTGGTTATTGTGTATACAAGGGACATTGCAGAGTTGGGTTCCCTGAGGTATTAAAACAACACCCCACCTAGGAAAACCTTTCCCCAAGAATGACCTGTGACTTGCCTGTTACACAGAGGATACCACCAAACTCAGTCATCCAGAGGAAGACTTGAGATCCACTCGCACTTATGACTGGAGGGAGCCTCACAAATGTCTGATGCTGGGAAAAAATTGACTTCAGGCTCATCTTTTGACAGATCATCATAGAAACTGGATTCTCTCCATTACAGATTGGATCTAAAATGTCTCCCAAAAGCCTAACGTGTTTGGAGGGCAACTGGATCTTGGGGGCGCTACACTTATGGGAGGATTCTTCCATTGATCAGTTCAGCAGCTAAACATGCTGCTAGGAGGTGGGCCTGGAAGACGTCAGGAGGATGTAACCCACAAGGGCTTATTCTGGGCCTGTCCCCCTCTTCCTGATTGCCACAGGATAAGCTGCTTTCTTTCCTCTGTCGTGGCCTTCCGCCAGGCGTTTCTACTTTGGAACCAGCCAACGTGGAACAGAACCACTGAAAACTCAGCAAAACAAACCTCTCCACCTTTAAGTTGTAGATGTCAGTTATTTTTGTTCCAGTGACAGGAAAATGACTAAAACGTACACACACACACACACACACACACACACACATGTGCTTCCTTCTTCCCCATGAGACAAAAGGAAGAAAAAAACAAGTACGATTGGTCTCTTTGCTGAGGCTCACGTTAACGGACCAGAGCTCCAGGCTGGGCATTGAGGGACTGGGCTCTACTTATATTGTTTGTGTGACTGTGAGTGAGTCACCCTCTGTCCCCAGGCCTCTGACTCAATTTTATAAGGGGAAGTGGCCACAGGAGTCTCTCAGTGATCCAAGAGACAGTAAGGGTCAATGGTTAAGCACACGTGCACTGAAACCACACGTGTCTGCTGTTTGGGTTGCCTCTACCTCTTGGCTACTTGAAATAGTACTGTTATGAATATTCACTGTGTGATTTTGTTTGTTTGAGTGTGTATGTGTTTAGGAATGAGACCTGATAATTCTGTTTTTCATGAAACACCAACTGTCTCTATAGCAGCCTATTTGACATTCTAATCAGCGGTGTACAAGTGTTGCAGTTCTCCACATCCTCAGTAGCACTTGGGTTTTTTTGTTTTTGTTTTTGCTTTTGTTATTTTGGATCATAGCCATCCAAGTGGATGCATAGCAGGATCTCACTGTGGTTTCGATTTGCATTTTTTTAATGTCTGCTGACATGCTTGTTGGTCATCATTTCTTTGAATGTTCAAGTCCTTCGTCCATTTTTCAAATGTATTTTATTTTTGCAGTAGACTTATAAAAGCACTGTATGTATAGAGGATATAAGACCCTTATCAGATATACAATTTGCAAATATTTCTTTCCATTCTGTACAACATTTTTCATAATGTCTTTTTTTTTCTTTTTTCTTTACTGAGGATTGAACTCAAAGCCTTTGCACTGAGATGCATCCCCAGCCCTTTTTATTTATTTTATGACAAGGTCTCATTTAAGTTGCAAGTGTTGAACAAGAAGTCAACAACAACCTAAGCCTGTGATATGTGGGCTGACTAGTGGGGAGCCAGACACCAATGCCTTCCAGAATTCAGGCAGTGAGACAAGAAAAGCCAATATTTCCCACCCTGTCCCCTACCCCAAAGCAACCAGCTGATCCAAAGAAACACAGGCTGTGATGACAGCATAATGCTTTTAGTGTTTAGTGTTTCACTGACTTTGTAGGCCTAAAGCCAGTAGTCTAATGATCAATTAAGAGGATAACAATACACAATGTAGCATCTTTGGGGATCTCCTTTGGTGGCAGCCATTGTTAATTCCTTATTATCTTGTCTTGAAATCTTGTTTCATTCTCATTGTTTTGTTTGTTTGGGTTTCATTCTGTTTTGACTTGTTTGATTTTATTATATTTGATGGCATGGGCAGCTATTTCAAAGATAACAAGATATATTACGGCAGCCACTTTGGATTAACTAGTATCTTGTTTTGAATGTATTGTATTCATTGTTTTGTTTCTATTGATTCTATTCTGTTCTGTGTTGTCTGATTTTACTATGTCTGAAGGTATGGGCAGCTATTATGAAGACAAGAGGCATTACGATAACCATTGTTGATTTCCTATTATCTTGTTTTGAAATCCTGTGTCACACTGTCTTGTTTTTATTGGCTTTTTATGTTTTCTTTTCCTTGGTTTTATTCTCTTTAAAATTTTTTTAAAGTTGCCAGACTTGTGATTCTCCTGCATCAGCCCCCAGAAAGTTGGGATTTACAAGTATTCCTATCACAACAACTTGATAATGTCCTTTGATGCACCAAAGTTTTTCATTTTGATGAAGCACAATGTGTCTATTTTTCTTTCATTGCCATATTACCTAAAACTTCTATTTTAGTTATTTTTTAACCGAGGATTTCTAAATACATGCTGAATCAGACATCATATGTTAAGAGGAGGTGTTTTCCCTTATTCCAGTGTAGCATTTTTGACAATGGTCAGAAATGATTTCGGCTACAAGTAACAGACCATCAAATTGTCAAATGGTTTAACTAATAACAATATTCAATTACTTCATGTAATGAGAAACCTGGAAGTAGACAATTCCAAAAGCAAGCCCTAGCTGCTCTATCAACTCCTGCTTTATCAAATATCCAGATTCTTCTACCTTTCACTCTGTTGTCCAGTGTATGCTACCTTTTCACCTGCTTGCTTGTTGCTTCATGGTTGCAATACGGTTGCCACTGTTCCAGACATTAGATTTGCATACAATTTCTGCCAAAGCAACGAAGGAAAAAGGTAGTCAGAATAGCAAGAGAACTTGACCTTCCCTATGCCTTTGCTCCCTCTTATCTTCTCAATTTACCTCACACTCTTTCAATTTTATCCAGGAAAGAAATCTTTCCCAGAAGATTCTCCTTATATCAAGTGGACAGAAACCAGTGGCACAAGATCTTTGAAATACAGCTTTGGAGGCAAACAGCTTGGGTCTTGAATCACGGCTGTCATTCTCCAACCACAGAACACTGGGGCAATCATGTCATCTACCCAGATATCAGCTCCTCCTTCACAAATGAGGCCAATAACCAGCCCTCTTTCACAAGGTGGGTCAGAGAATTAAGTTCAGTAGTGTAAGTAAAACATAGCATCTGCCACCTGATACTCTTCTACTACAAAGGGCTACTGCTGTCATTGCAATGGCATGGTCCACATTACTGCATCTCTGTCCTTACCTCAGGGTATAAGCCTGGGTCCAGTGGACCCATCCCTTGCTTTTCTATTGCATATTTGTACTTTATCTTTATGGTAGCTGACTGTGTGTCTCAGTGCCTCTCCCTGAGGGATACAGGAAGCAATCTATGCATTTACTCACTTGGTATGATGAACACCAAAGAGTATACACATGTGCAAAAGTGTCAAAATGAGATTTGGGCTCACATTCATGCTCCAGCTAACTGGTTTTGCATAATATTTACCTGAGCATCACAAAGGGTTCAATAGACCCACAGTATTCCGGAATTTTTAATAATTTCTTTTTATATTTCTAGCAGAAGTAGCCCAATTCAAATCAATGGCACTTGAAAAAACAGATTCACAAGTTTTGGAGGAGGTCAAAAGTGAATCATCAGATTACTCATGCATGGATGATGAAGATCTGTTATGGTAAAATATATGCTTTCATAACAGAGGAATGGCGTGAGTGTATGATGAAGATCATCATGGGTTTTACTTTAGCCTTGTCAGCCGAAGTTCCTATTACAGTGAAATGGAGCAAGAATTGACTGATACAGACACAGGGAATGAAGACCTCCTTGAATCAGATGACAAAGAAAGCAACATGAGTACATTTGACTAGCTGAAATGTTGCAAAATGGCCATAACATGTTACAAAATGGTCATGCATCAAATGGAACAGCCCGGTGTTACAAATAGGTCCCAAAATATAGTAAAGGTCTTGTCAGTGGTGAAATGTGTAAGACAGAATGTCAGCACTGCAATTCAATGTTGGAAATTGCAATAGACAAAATACTACAATATGCTGTGAAATATGCAAAGGCTGAAATGCAAATTTTGTGTGCTCAAATAGCCACACTCAAAAATGTATTTATTATGACATCTCACTGGCTGAAGTGAAAGCATCCATAGGTTTGCTGGACTTGGCATGGATTTCTCATCATGATTGCAGGAATGCAAAATACTTATGGAAAAGCAATGGCTAAAAATATGGAATAAAAATGTATGCCCTTGTAAATGAGAGAACTTACTATTCTTTCAATTAGACACTTATCTTGGATCTCAACCATCAGATCTTTATTCATATAGAAATAAACTAAATGATGTGAACAGACTTGTTGCTCCCATCTCCCAAACTAATTGCAATAGGGCATTCGCCAATTGGTTTACCAGTTCATTGATGTCACATTTGCTTTTTTTTTATATATATATATCGGTACCGGAGATTGAACTCAGGACCATGTGCTTGCAAGGCAGGCACTTATACTGCTGAGCTAAATCCCTGATGTCACATTTGCTAACAGAGCACAAGTTGACCAGCACAGAATTTACAGGAACAAAGCAGAAGTCTCAAGTGAAATGTTGCAATTACAAAACAGAGAATTGTATAGTACAATCTTTGAATTTCAGAAAGCTGTAACACTGGCCTCACATATGGCAAAGAAAAGCAAACTGGTACTGCTGATGTCAACATTTCACCATGATGGAAATATTGATAGGGAAACCTCAACAAAATGGAAGCTTGGGATGGAAACCTTCAACAATAAAACTGAAGGTGGAGGAGATGTTTATGAGCTATGCCACAATGCTAGTGTCACTTGAAATACAAAGCCAACAGTTGTGTTTTACCCAATCCTAAAAATGTGTGGCATAGTTTGATAATTTACAAAGAAAGTAACAAGTGCAAAATACCATGGAGATATTTTCTAAGAGGATTGGGACTGGAGCTCATAAGGGATTTTGTATAGCAGAGGAATGACAAAATGTTTCTGCCCAGGGAACTACACAAAAAAATTATGGAGCACACCAGTGAGCCAACAGGTGAACAGGTAGGTACAGCATCACAAAGACCTACTACAACAACAGGAAAACAAAAAAGATGTCAACTACACTTTACAAGAAAGTACAGGGGAAAGTACAGAAAAACAAAACATATGCATTATCAGTGTAATCGATACTTGTGTATGGAATATGTAATTGTCATGTGTGAAGATTGCCTTGGGTGTGCCATTTAAAGCGAAGCTTATTTCTGTAGTAAATTTAATTAGTTTTTATTTATTGTAATCCCAAATTCTGAGTACTGTAATCCAAGTGTTGTAATCCCTTTTCCAGTCTTTGTCACAATTCTAAATGTTATATTTATAACTCCTATTGAGATGTTATAGGAATCTGGGCAAGTTAATTCCAATCTACCACCTCCAGTGTAACCCACAGCAAGAGTAAAGACACCAAGACATATTCAAAGTCAAGGGCAGTGGCCCTGAAGCAAGGCCAGCAGATCGCTGTAGCTGCTGGTTTCAAACAGGAGCCTAAAGAGAATTCTTTCTGTGGTCTGTTGGCCATTTCAGAACTTTGGAAATGGAATGGTCAATTCATCAGAAAGAAGTAGCAGGTGAGTATGGTGGACTTTAGGGGGCCTAAAGGGGAGAGACCCTGGCGCCTCGGGACCTGCACCATGCGGTTGACTTGGGGTGCCGGGAGAACAAGGAGCTCCTCCCCTCTCTGGGGGTGGCTGAGAGTGTGGCGTACTGTTGGCGGCCTGAAGGAGAGAGGCCCTGGCACCTTGGGACCTGCACCGTGTGGTTGACTCAGGGTGCTGGGAGAACAAGGAGCTCCTCCCCTCTCTGGGGGGCGGCTGAGAGTATGGCAGACTTTCGGCAGCCTGAAGGAGAAAGACCCTGGCACATTGGGATCTGCACTGTGCGGTTGACTTGGGGTGCCAGGAGAACAAGGAACTCTTCCCATCTCTGGGGGGTGACTGTGATCCTGCCTGCATGTAGTCTGAGAATCAGACATCTCATGTCGTCCTGTCCCCCATCCCTTGTCCCCCCTCCCCCTCCCCCCTGCCTAGCAAGTGGGAGCCAGTGAACTACACATCTTGTGAAAAGATTGGCTATGTTATTTAGTATGAGCTCTCCATATGCCAAGATGAGGACAACCATTTGGAAGAAAACAAGAGACAATGTGACAGATAGTGAAGATCTCTGGTTGTCTAGCTTTGAAATTTATGCTTTGTTATGTCCCATTCTGTTCTATTTTGTTGTTTAATTTTACTCCCTTTTAAAATAAAATTTTAAAAAATTTTTTAAAAAGTTAAGAGCAGCTGGGGCTGGGAATTTAGCTCCATGGCATAAGTGCTTGCCTGGCAAGCACAAGGTTGTGAGTTCGATCCCCAGTACCACAAAAAAAAAAAAAAAGTTAAGGGCAGCCAAGGGGTCCTAAATCCAATCCCCATGAGGATATGAGGACAAAGGCCCTGATCCTGTGCCTCTCCCAGAATTTATTATCTTGTGAAGAAGGGGGTGGCTCGAGGATGAATGGCAGTGAGGATGGTGGGCACTACATGAGTAATCTGAGCTGGCTAGCCAGTTAGGGAGAAAAAAACATCTTTGCAAAATGCAGGGAAAATGACTTGCAAAAGGGTCAATCTGCATAATTCAATTAAGGTAGCAACTGAATGGTTTTAGGAGGCTGTTGCTTCAGTTTCTGATATGTAAACTTTTGTGCCCTGGGAACTCATAACCTCTTTATCTCGAGGTTCATACCCAGTTGACATTCCTGGAGCTCAGTGGCTCTACCATCCTACTGTGAATATATCTTTTGCAGAGAACACTATGCCAGGAAACAGGAGACTGTCTGGTGGCTTTAGAGATTACACAGCAGTACCTGGCTAGCCTTGTTTGCAATCCTTGGAGCCAATTGAAGACAGATTGAAGAAAATATCATAGTCAGCTCTGTGCATATCAGTATATGGAAATTAGTCTGGATATAATCAAAGTCACAGCAATTGTTCTGCATTCAAAGGGGAGTCATTCAAATTGTCTTCTACATCTCTCCTTTTCTTGTCTTAGCTCCAACAAGGTTAGTCATGGTTACAAATTACTTTTTAGTTTTCTAAGTGGATTTTGTATAATATAGTAGGAAGCTCCTGACAAAACAGGAAGAGAAGTGACAGGACTGCCACATAGGAAAAGAAAGCTAAGCACACATGCGACAGTGTCAGCATAAGTAAGATGTGTGCATGAAACATGTAGTTAACATGTATGAAGATTACTTTGGGTGAGACAGTTCAAGCAAAGCTTATTTTCATGGTAGAGTTCTACTAGTATTTTCACTGTGATTCATATAGGAGGTTTTGTAAGAAAGTACACAGCTGAGGTGAAAATGTTAATGTCTGTTCTAAACACACAACACATATTAAGAATTAAATAATTTCATTGATATTTTATGTTCCTGTTAACTATACACTGTACAATAAAGTAAGACCCTCCTAAAAAAAACAGTAAGATCACTGAGATGTCAAGTATGCCCTATAAAAGGCCAGGAAAGTGAAAGATGTGCTGCCAGTGTGAGCGATGCATGTCTGTAGAATGTGCTGTTGTCATGTGTGCAGACTGCCTTAGGTATGCTAATTAAAGATTATTTTTTTATGCTGGGCCTTGGAGGAGTAACAAGAAGCCAGTTCACCTCTCCTGTGAGCCAACTAGTACCTGGGCTGAGAGACAAAAAATGCCCCCTCCCCCATAAGCAAACAGCTGTCTGATTCGGAGAACAGTCTGAGTTGATAGCAACTGAGGTACAAAAACAACTTAATGGCTTGTATTGTCTGATTGACTTTGCAGGCCTAAGGCCAGCAGTCTGAGCATCTATTAAGAGGATAACAATATATAATATAGCAAATATGGAGGATTTCCTTCTGTCTTGTTTTTGAAATCCAATATTGTTCTCACTGTTTTATTTTGTTCTGTTTTATTGTCTTGTTTTATTTGGTTTTACTGTGTTTTGTTTGTTTGATTATGTCTCATGCCATGGCAGCTATTTTGAAGAAAACAAGAGACATTATGGTACCCACTGTTGATTTCCTATTATCTTGTCTTGAAGTCTTGTATCACTTTCATTGTTCTGTTCTGATTAGCTTTATTCTGCTTTTGCTTTGTTTGGTTTGGTTTTATTTAAAATTAAAATTTTTTAAAAAGTTAAGCAGCAAAATAAGATTATTTTTGTAAAGTGCTATTGGCATTTTCATTGTAGTTCATATAGGAATTTATTTCTGATTTTTTTTTTAGACTTTGTATACCAAAAACCAGTTGATGTTGAAAACTTTGATGCTTTTTAAATAAACATTCAGTAAATATTAAAACCTCAACACTTTATTTTTGTGAATTTTTTCCTATTAGGTATTCCTTATTAGGGCTGGAGATTTAGCTCAGTAGTTCAAATGCTTGCCTGCTAAGCACAAGGTTGTGAGTTCAATCCCTGGGACAAAAAAAAAGCATAGAAAGAAGTATTCATTGTTAAATATAATAAAAATATAATAAAATAATGTAATAAAATAAATAAAATATGATAAAATTAATAAAATTTAAATATAATAAAATTAAAATTAATAACTCAGTAACAGAAATATTTTGATGACAAAATTAGTTTTGTGTTCCAAGGGCTACAATGATGAACTAATTTTGGCCCATAAGCCTGATGGTGCAAAAATGTCATTTCTCTATTCTCAAAATATCTCAAGGAAATTTCTTTATTGGTTCTTCATTTCTGTTGGTGATGGAAACACAATTTCAGTCAATCTGGAACTTCCTCACTCTTCCTAGGATGGCAGCTAGCCATTGGTGGGTACTGAAAAGGGACTTACCTTGAGCCAAGTCCTATCGAGGGGTTTCACTAACTCCCCCAGCAGTATCTGTCAGGGTTCAACTAAAGAAACTGGAGCTACAGAATCTGTAGAATAGCTATAGATACCCACACATAACAGATATAGGTATAGATAACACAGATATAGGGGACATAGATACAGATGATGTAGATACAGGTATACTCGGCCCTGTGTATCAGTGGGTACCATGCCACATCCAGTTAACCAATTGCAAATTTAAAATATTCTAAAAAATTTGTGTCTGCACTGACCGTGTACAATTTTTCTTCTCATTCTCGCCTAAATAATATGCTACAACTATTCACATAGCATTTACATTATAGTAATGGTATTATTAGTAATCTAGAGATTATTTAAATTCTAAGAATATGTGCGTGGGTTATGTGCAAACGCTGTGCCATTTTAGGATAAGGAATTTGAGCATCCACAGATTGTGATATCTGTGGGGGTCTGGAACCAAACCCCAAAGACACCCTAGGCAGACTTTTTTCTTCTTCCTAAGAGCCTCAATTCTAAGCGTCTTTCAACTGATGGAATGAGATCCACTGAGACTATCCGGGATAATCTTCCTTACTTAAACTAAACTGATAATAAAGTAATCACATCCACTAATGCCTTCACGTAATGTCTAGGTTAGTGTTTGATCAGATGACTAAAGACCCAGGCAAGTCAATCCCTAAAACGGAGTCACGAGGGCACTGTCCCTGCTGGCTCTTCTCCATGACACCCCTCCTGGGGTGACTCAGGCCTGCTGGCCTGGCCACCGCCCAGCACAGCGCATAGGGAGGACTCTGGCCCACACCAATGACCTGCATTTGAATCCCGCTCTGCCATCACTACCCTTGTGACACTGGACAAGTTACTTAACCTCCCCAGGCCTCGGATTTTTGACCGAAATGGAGATAATAAGTGTGGGCTTTGTGGTTATTCTGAGAATCACAGAGAGGAAACAACATGGACAATGCGTGGAACTATGGCCAAAGCAAAAAAATTCGTACATATCTTCTTTCATGTCTCCTCCTGTTCACGCTGGGGACAGGAATTCGCAGAGATTCTCTGCTCTCAGATCCCAAATCCTAAACAGGAGGGGGCGTGCATTACTGAGCAATCTTCGGCGCAGCACAGGGCAGGCGAGTGGCCTGCAGGAGGGAAAGGTAAGCCCGCGGCTGCAGACCCCAAGCCAGTCCTGGCCCTGACCGCGCCCCCTAGAGGAAGTAGGGGCGACTACCAGGTGGGAAGCGAGCGATGTGATCTTTGGGGACGCTCGCGGTGGGACGCTGCTGCACTGAAGGATGCCGTTTTCGTCTCCCTCACACGTCCACAGATGGCTTCAGGAGTGCTTCCCGGCCTCCGCGCTTCCCAAACGTGCCCACCCGGAGACCTGCCACGTCTCCAGCCGCGGAGGCGGGAGCCGGCGGGGACGCGCCTCCAGGGGGCGCAGCCGGGCTTCCTTAGCCTTCTGTCCGCGGCGGGCAGCTGGCGGCCGGGGGCCCAGCACTCTCTGGGCGTTCTTGGAAAACCTTAGGAAAACACTGGACTTCCTGCCACAGAATGGGTGGGGACCTCGAACGTTTGCAATCCGGGGTATGACGGTGCCTGTGACTCCATTTGCACTGCCAGCCGGGGTGGGGGCGGGGCATCACGTGACCCTGCCTTGTTTCCAGGCAGGCCTGAGTTGCTTGGAACCAAACTCCAGTCTCCACCTCCCGCGCTGGGGTCCTGAATAAGAGTCTTTTTCGATTTGATCGTATCTGGGCCTTTTTCCTTGCTCTAACCGAGGAAGCTTTTCTAAACCTCTGCAGGCCGCTCTGGGATGCCTGCTTGGAAAGCGTCCTTAGGAGTGTCGGCCGATGTCAAAGGCTGCTGGTGGTACAGTACCTGGGGATCTGCTGCATAAATTATGTTGCATTAGTTGACAGTGCCCCAGAGCCTGGAGGAAAGAGGTCAGAGATTAAAGAACTTTGCTGGAAGCACTGGCCTATCGCAGCACTCTAGAGGCTGAGGCAAGAGCGTCGCTGCAAGTGCAAAACCAGCCAGAACTGCATAGTGAAACCCTGACTCAGTCCAGGAAAAATAAGTAAATAAAGGGCTTTAATAAGAATTATTCCTTTCCCAGCTTCCCAACCAGGTTTTCTGGACCAAGCTGACACCTTCCCAGCACAAGGACAGCAGCCCCGACCCCACTCTGCATACCTCCCAGTGAGTTCATGGGGACATCTCCCACCTGAGGCCCCAAAGCTCCCTCCTCCCTAGGAGGGAAGCGAGCTGGGGGCAGGGAAGGGGATTGCACTTTGGATAGGTTCTTTAGGTTCTTCAGCTCTGTGAGCCCTGGTGTCCTGTCTGTAAGATGGACATCTTAACTGCTCCTTCTTAGGAGTGAAGAGGGAGTATGCGAAATGCCTGGCCCACAACCTGGCACCAAGTATCTGTTTGATAAGTTAATTAGCTAACTAGTCAGCTAGTCAATGAGTTAAATCTCAAAGTCACAGACCTATAAAATGGGAAGCACCTTAGAGATCCTACCCAACCTCTTCACATGGATATTTACATTCCTCCTGGACCCATATATCACGACAGATGGTTAGGAATGTGGATCGTTTGGCCAAACTGCTTGGTTCAAACTCTTGCTCTAATACTAACTGGATGTATGACCCTGGGCCAGTTACTCAGTCTGTCTTTGCCTCGGTTTTCTCATCGGTAAAGTGGGGATAATGGTCTCTGCTTTGTAGGTTGCTGGAAAGAATAGTAACATGCCTGAGAAAACACTTAGGACAGCATGCACGAAGAGCTCGGTAAATTAGCTATTATACCAGGGACTGCCAGGGATTGTGTCAGACAGATTGTCTTGCTAAGGAAATAGTGGTTTCCAAACTTAATTCTAAATAAAAACTTAATGTAGGTGCCAAATCATGCATTCATGTATTTATTCAACAAAAAAAATGTTGAGTGTTTATTCTGGGCCAGGTCCCATTCGAGGTGTTGGAGAAAGACAAATTCAAGCATCTGTGACTTGCAAGAACTGACATGCTACTGCAGGGAAACAAAATGCAATAAGAGGTGATTGAAAATCAGTCACACTAAGAAGCTGGGTGTGGTGGTACATGCCTCTAATTCCAGCATTCAGGAGGCCGAGGCAGGAGGATCACTGGAAGTTCGAAGCCATCCTGGGCCACATTGTGAGTTCAAGTTCAGCCTGAACTGCATAGTGAGACCTTGTCCCCCTCCCCCAAAAAAAAGTAGCGATAAGGCAAAAACAGATAGGTACAGCCGGAGAAACGGGTTGCCAAGAGATATAAGAAGCTCTGTCCAGTAAGGAGAGGTTTGAGCAAGAGTTCTGAAGCCATGTAGATACCTAGAGGGAGGAGCAATGCAGGCAGAGGCACAGCCAGTGTGATGGCTGAGGTGGAAATATGCTTCGCATGCCCAAGCCTCAACAAAGCCAGCATGACTAAAGGAGGTGAGCAAGGGGGAGGGTGGAAAATGAGCTCAACAGAGGCAGTGGAGGAGGATGAGAAGCAGCTGGATTATGTGGAAACGTTTTAGAGATGGAACTGACAGCATTTGCTGCTGAGTTTAATGCCTGCAAGGTTTGGGGCCTAATAAAGTGGAAGACTGGAGTTGCTATTTATTTTCTTTTCATTGTTTTTGCTTTTTGTTGTTGTTGTTTTTCCCAGATGAACAAGACTATAAAGTACAAGTTTGCATGGGGAGAATGCAAGGACCCATCTGGGCACACAGTCAGCTGGGTGTCTATTAGACAGGATGGCCAGCCCTACAAGGAACATGGAGACTATGAGGACGCGGTGGGTGGGGCGTTCCTTGCAAAAATGTTCTCCTTTCCTGTACCTATTGGCTCTTCCCTTCACTTCTCAGCTCATCTTAATTTCTGATTGTGTCACTGCAACCTGATTTTAGAAAGGTCTTTTTTTTTTTTTTTTTTACCGGTACCAGGGATCGAACTCACGACCATGAGCTTGCAAGGCAGGTGCTTATGCTGCTGAGCTAACCCCCCAGCCCTGTAGAAAGGTCTTTCTAACACACCCTCTCTCCTCTTGTTTGATTCTGCACCACCTCTTATTTGTAGTAATGGCTCTCAAATGTATTTGATCTGAGGTCCTCTTTGCAGTCTTAAAAGTCATGGAGGACCCCAAAGAACTCTTTTATGTTAGTCATAATCTATCAAATGTTTCCATGTTAGAAATGCAAAGCAAGACTATTTTAAAATATGAATAACAGACCCATTACAAGTCGATTTTTTTTCTGAAAAATAGCTAAATTTCCCAAGACTTTTGTGAGCAAAATACTCTGTGAGCAACGCAGCATTGTTCTGCAGCTCTGCAAATCCTTTTATTGTCTAGCTTAAGTAGAACACAGTTTGGTCCTCAACTCTGCTTCTGTAATCAAGCTGTTGCAATGTATTGTTTGGGTTGAAGAGTATGAAGAAAATCAGACCTCATACAAGTATACACTTGCAAAAAAAGGAAGAGTACTTTAACAGTATTTCACATAATTGTGAATAGTTTCTTTAACACCACACCAAAACCCAATGAGCAGTAGTTTCTTAAAAGTGAGTTACTATGTGGAACATGGTTTCACTATCAATGAACTTTTTAAATACTGTTACATTAAAATCCATTGATTTCACATTTAGAGTGGATATTTCATCCCTGCCAGATTTTGCAACATCCTGTGAAAAATGTTGGGTCACTGACTTATGCAGGGCCTCCTAACATTGACACATTTCAAAGCACTGTTGAGGGTCAAAAAGTATCATTAATGGTACCACTGGTATTACCACCGAGGACAAAACCCTAGTGTGAATTTCCCAGTGTTTTCATTGTTGCTCAAAAGCTCAAATTTTTTTCACTGGCAACAAATATTGTCAGCTTTGTTTTTCGGGAAGTGACAGGCTCGCTGCATTTATTTTCAAGAAAATACCTGCCAAATATCCAAAGTGAATAACCATAATTTTGAGGGAGCAGCCATTCTTTCAAGTAAAAGTGATGTTCCATGAGCAATGTCTGGCTTCACCTGCAACTCAAACCACCATACAAGTACTTTTCCAAGTGATAACCAAGGTGCTCTGGTAGGAAACAGCAAGGTCTCGTGCATCCTTCTCATTTCGTCATGCAGAAAGTTGGAAAGTGTATCCTCCATCCAGGATCTTAATTAGAGTCATAACCTTACTGTTTCATTATGTATGTTCTTATATAAAGTTGCCCCCACCTTCAACTTTGCTTTCCTGTCCTCATTACAAATGTCAACAAAGTAATATGTTAGCATTATTTTAAAAATTATTTTGACCTCTTGGACTCCTTAAAAGAGTTTGGAACCCACTTTTTTTGTTTTGTTTATTTAATTCTTTTGTTTTATTTAAGGAGCATAAAATGAAGCAAAACAAAACAGATTAAGGCCAATCAAAAGAAACCAGTGTAAGGGACACAGGACTTCAAAACAATACAAAATCAAAAGTGGCTACTATGCCTCTTGTTGTTTTCAAAATAGCTGCAGATAGCTCAGACATAGTAAAAATCAAACAAAACAACAGAATAGAACCAATAAAAACAACACAATGAACGCAATAAAGGATTTCAAAATAAGAACGTAGTAAATCCAAAATGGCTACCATAATATATCTTGCTATCTTCAAAATAGCTGCCCATGCTATCAGATATAACAAAAATCAAATTAAACAAAACAAAACAAAACCCAACCCAACAAACCAATGAAAATGGTACAGGACTTCAAAATAAGGTAATAGGGAATTAACAATGGCTGCCATCTTCAGAAGGAGATCTCCAGTAGATGCCATGCTGCATACCATTATCCCCTGAATAGCTGATCAGACCACTGGCCCTAGACCTGCAGTGAAACACCAAACACCACAAGCATCGAATTGCATTACACCTGAATAGCTATCTTGGCAGCCTGTGTTTCTCTGGATCAGTTGGTCGCTTACTGCAGGAGGGGTGGGGAAGATTGGCTCTTCTTGTTTCCCCACCAGAAGGGGCTGAGTTCTGGCTGTCTCCCCACTGGTGGTGGCTTGCACATGGTACTGCTTCCCAGGGAGGGCTTGCTTCTTGTTGAATTCTTGTTCTCTTCCCCCACCTGGAGCCCACATTTTGAGAAATGATGGTCTACGGACCAAAGCCCAAACTTCTTGGTGCACTCAGAATGCCCTTGCTGGACATGATAGTGCACAACTGTGATCCCAGCACTTGGGAGGTTGAGGCAGGAGGATCCCTAGGAATTCGAGGCCAGCCTGGATTACACAGCGAGTTAAGGCCTCGGCAGCTATTTGCCAAAGCAAAGGCAAATAGCTGCCAAGGCATGGGCAGCTATTTCGAGGATAGCCTGAACTGCATAGAGAAACACTGCCTCAAAAAGATCCCCTCCAAAAAAATAAACAAATAAAAGCCATAGAGAGCTCTCTGTGACTGACTGCAGCCAACCCCTGCAGCCTTATCTCTCTTACCATTCCAAGTTCATCCTTTGGTTGGAGGAAATGGATTCATCTTGTGGAGAAAGAGCCTGACTCTAGAACCCACACCAAGCTGCCTAGTGCCTGTTTCTCAAGAGCAAGACATGAAGTGACATGCTTTCATGGGTCAGACCTCAGGGCCTTTGCTTGAGGTCCACCTATAACTAACTCTCTTTCCTCTCTGGTGAGCACCTATTCAATTATCGAGGTCTAGCTCAAATATCAGCTCTTCCATGAAGCCATCCTCTCCCCATCTAGTCTATTACTAGACTCCCCACAGTACTTTGTGCAGACTTCTTTGTTTTTTGTTTGTTTGTGTTTGGTTTTGTTTTTCGTTTTTGAGGCAGGATCTCACTACACAGTTCAGGTTGACCTTAAACTCACTAGGTAGCTGAGGCTAACCTCAAACTTATGGTGATCCTCCTGTCTCTGCCTTCTGAGTGCTGAGATCACAGGCATGCACCACCTTGCCCGGCTCTAAAGACTTCATTTTTATGTACACTAAATACATACACTAAATACGTATTCCTGTGTTGACAATTAATTGCTAATGGGATGACATTAAGAGGTGGTGCCATAAGGAGGTGATTAATTGATAAGATTGAAGCCTTTATGAATAGAACTGGTGACCTTACAAAACATGTATGAGCCAGGCACAATGGGACATGCCTATAATCTCAGCTACTTGGGAGGCTGATGTAGGAAGATCGCAAGTTCGAGGCCAGTCTGGGTAACTTAGCAAAACAATGCCTCAAAATAAAAAGAAATTTTAAAAAAATGGCCTGAGGATGTCGTTCAGTGGTGGAGCCCTTGTGCAAGGGCCTGATTTCAACCCTCAGTACTGAAAAAATAATGAATGAAAGATGCATAGGGTGTTGTCCATCTTTTGCCCAGGAGAAGACTTTGCAGCAAGGCACCATCCATGGAGCGCAGAACAGCTCTCAGCAGACACTGAGTCTGCAGACACCTTGAACCTGGAGTTCTGAGTCTCAGCACAGTGAGACATACAGTTCTATTGCTTATAAATTATTCAGCAGATGTTATTTTGTTATAGCAGCAAACAGACTTAAAGAGATTCACGGTCCTTAGCAGCAACTCAGCAATCCCAAACTGAAAACTAGGTTTGGTTTGTTAGCTCGGTTTGCTTAACAACATGTCCTGAATGGATGTGAGGTTTTAAACTTCGTTTTTATTCGATGTGGTGTGAGTATCCAGACATTTCCCTGCAGTAATGATGTATGTTTGACACCCTAAGTTTTGCTGCAGGCCCCATTTAGGTGCTGTGAGAATCATGAGGAGTACAGGGCCTCTATACCTTTCTAAAATCTGGTATCTTCTCAAACCCCAAACCCATTTGACCTTAAGAATTTTGGGTGAGGGACTGTGGGATTGTACTGTGTTCCCTTGAGTATGTTCCTCCCTTCTGCTTAAGTGATGTCTGTGAGCACAGAGACCACATCAGTAGCCTGGATTCCAGCAGAGTGCTTGATCACAGGCAGCAGAGTCTGTGGAATAAATTAAGCCAAGGAATTCTTCAGCTCTGTGGAGTACTCCCACACCACATTTTAAGGAACAGATTGGATTTCAGAATTTTAGGGGAGAGTTCAGGTTACAACGACAGATTGAACATACGCATCTAATTTTGCTCTCTCCTGAAACCCTACTAGAACTTCTGGAAGAGGAATTTAAAGGAGAAACAGCAGGGATGGAGGGAGAGGCAGAGAAGGAGAGACAGGAAGAGGGGAAGAAGGGAAGGGGGAG
>PVJX010033552.1:0-19598 GCA_004027295.1 Dolichotis patagonum | reverse complement strand
CCCAACCATCCTTGGGGACCTTCGGAGCTAATCGCTTCAGGGAGCCGGAGTGGAGTGTGCTCCCACCCTCTGCTGCCCAGAAGGGCTTTATCTAGGGTAAAGGCTGATCCAGACTCAACGTGGCATCTGCCAATCATCAGGCCAAAGGTGTTGGCGGGGAAGGACCTAGAAATAACTCCATTAAAGTCACTGCATGAAAAAGCAGGGGAGAGGCTACAAATTTATCTCTTCACAAGTGCCCCTCTCTATGCTTTGGGCCTTACCTGGGGACTATTTGTACTTGATTCATCGCGGGCAAAACAAAAGCAAGGTGCAACTTCTTTCAAAGTTAGAAAAAAATAGACGGAAGTCTGCTCCTGCTGGGTTTATAAAGAGCTGTTTTCTTCCTGAGCTCTATGGCATGGTGGCTCTAATCTGAAATTTCTTTTTAATCATAGCAGGAGTCCCAATTAGTGTGTTGGGTAATCTTTCAAGTAGAACTGGGAGTTCCATGGCCATAGAGAGCAGAGGCAATAATATATGTGAAGCCCCTGAGAAATAGGGCGGAGAAGGCAGTGTGGGGGCTTGTGCATACATGCATGTCAGTGAACATGGGCATCCACAGGCCAGCTCTGCGGCCTCTGTCCAAGACCACATATGTGTACACTGGATCTCTTGACCCCCAACACCATACCAGGACCACAGGACTGGCCACATCCAGGAGCCAGTGTGCCAATACCCAGGGCCCATACATGTACCTACACTTCCTTCTAAGGCTACAGTGGGGAGGGGGTAAGCTGTTTACAAGGCAGTGGGCACAGAGTCTGGGGGTGTCCCTTTGCTCTCCATGAGACAGGCTGCACCCCAGACTCTGCTGACACTATGGCCAGCTCTGATCCAGCACTGCCAGTGACCTACTTTTCTTTGTTGTTGTTTTTGGAAGTGCTGATGTCAATGCAGAATTCAGCAGAGAGGTTGAGTGAGAAAAGAGAAGGGGTGGGGAGAAGGGAGAGAAGGGGAGGGATGGAAAGGAGCGGGGAGCAAATGAGCATCAGATGGAGATAATGGTGGCAAGTTAGCTGCAGCAGCGCTAACCACGTCCTATTACCATCCCCACAGGGCCTGCCCAATATAGCTGGGCTCAGGCTAGGCCCTGTGGCTTTGGGCTAAGGAAACAAGGAAGAGCTCCATACAGTTTCCTCTCCCTCTCCACACAGGGGAAGGAAGTGGTGCCCAGGCAGGTATGCCCAGATGCGCCTGCCACCCAATAAGGAGTCTGGCAGGCCGGGCACCTCCACACTCTCCCTAGGTACCTGGAGGGGCCAGGTTTGCAGCCTTCTCTCACGCCGCTGGAGAGCTGCCGAGTCACAGCCATCCTGGCACTTGGGACTTGGTGGAGGTTCTCTCCAATTGCTGGGGCTGGAGGAAATTGGTCTTTGGGGACAGAGAAGACAGTTTCCTCTGTTCATTTGCTCCTTGGTAACCCACATGACAGAGCTCCACCGGCAACTCTCCTGCTCTCAGCTACCATTTTCAGGTGCCCCTGGAGGGAGCTATGAGGCTTCAGGGTGAGAAACGCCCCAGCCAATCCAATGCAGGCCACCAAGACTGCAGAGAATTATTCCAACACACTGCTCCTCTGCAGTCCCAAACTGCCTGGCTCCCCCATTCCACAGTCAGAGTTGAACTCCAGCTGTGGGATGATGGCATCTCTGTGCTTCTGACCCATTTGCAAACCCCAGCTGTGACACTATTGTCTCAGCACTGGCTGCTGAACAGAAGCCATGGCCAAAGCATCTGGCCACTTCTCCCGGGCTGAGCCCGTCCTTAGGACACATGGAGAGCAAATTCTCTTTTTTTCTTTTTGCAGGACTAGACCCAGGACCCTGTGCTTGTTCTCTCACTGAGTTACATCCACTTTCTCTTGTGACAAGGTTTTGCTAAGTTGTCTAGGCTAGGCTTGAACTTGAGATCCCACTGCCTCATATGCTTATAATCCCAGGTACTAGCATATGCCACTACACCCAGCTATCAAATTCTTCATGTTAAAACAATTTCAGAGCCACATTTTTATGAAACTGAGAGCCATAGGCCTCATAATTCTGCATATATAAAGCATTCCCCCTACATGTCAAAGGGCCTCTGTCTAGGTGGGGCTGGGACTGGACTGGGTTAGACGCTTTTGCTCTTTCTCGGACCCTTCAGCTCCCCAAACGTGCATGGCACATGATTAAGGCCATTATTCCCTGCTCCATAAGCTCATACATTTTTCAGATATGGAGGAGACAAAAGCCCGCATAGGCTGAAATTAAACCCCGAAAAATAGGTTACCTGACAATTACTTGTTTCTAAGTGGAGCATGATCTGGTGGCGGGAGATGGCGGGAGCGCTGGGTGGGCTGCTGGGGCTGCATCTTCTCCTCCCAACTTAGTGCCTCTTAACCTCTCTCAGTCCCTTGGTTTTGAGGCGGGATAATAATTCTCCCCACCTCCCTCCCTCCATGGGCTGGTGGAAGGCGTAATGAATCAACATCTGAAGCACTCTGAAGAGGCTGGGCTTGGGATGTCGTGTAAGTACACAGCATCACCAGCCGCCTCTTGAATCTACATCGAGCTGATTTATTTACCTCCCGTGAAAGAAACAACAATCATCATATTTACACTTCATGCAGTAGCTTCCTGCATTTCTCCACAGCACCCCTCTCTGCATTGCTAAGGACTCCATTAAACCTGCTGCTTTTCCAAGGAAGAGACCGTCCCTCTCTCAGCCTCTCTCTTGCCTTAGGGATCACAGCCTTCTTCTCCACCTCACAATCTGCTACCACAAACCGCTGTACATGGGAGGCCACAGCCTCTCCGGGGGAGGAAGAAGAAATGAGTTCTATAGGCAAAAGAGGCTTCCTTGGAAGTCAAACCCTGCCAGTAATTAAGAAGCGAAGCAGAGGTGCGTGAAAGGTAAATGGATGTTATTTAAATACTGCATCATTTAAAGAGTGCCGTGGCACTTGAGTTCCTCATTACCACGCAGGGCTGGGCCAAGGGTTGGTGGCAATTAGACTGGTGCAGGTGGGGCTAACCTGCTGGGCCAGGGGACGGGCAGGACGCACCTTTCAGTTATTGCTGTTGGAGGCAGAATTGGATTTTTCCCTCCTTTCTGGCTTTTGACAGCCCCCTTCATTTTCAGCAGCATTCAGTACTGACGGTCTTACACAGAAAATAATATTAAAAGAAAAAGAAAAAGAAAAAGAAAGGAGAAGGGTGAAAGGAAAAGGTTTGAAAGGTTCTTATTAGGACTAATAATTTGGGAGGGCGCTGGTCCTCAGACACCAGAGCCTGGCCTGGAGAATCCAAGATGGCCAGCACATGTGATGTTCTCTAGCCACAGAGTCCAGCGCAAGAGCTCCTCGGGTACCATCTTCCCGGAGAAAGGACGAACAGATGTTTCTCAGAGCACAGCCCACGGACTGATTTCCCCAATACTGATGCATAAAGGATACGTCAACAGAGGTCTCCTCAAGAATGATGTCTCTGTTTCCATGCTAATCCTGGGCCCCACAAGAAGAGACACTCCTGTCTGAAATGCAGGCAGGGACCACCAGAGCTCAAAGAACCGCATGCAGGCAAGGGTTCTGCTCTTCTCCTAGGAGAAAGCAGGGGACTAGGATGGGTGGCGGAGGGTGGGGTGGAGAAACCCAGCATTTCCACCCCTGCAGCATGACCCACCTGTAGGCTCCTAGAAGGCTGATCTTCAGCTCTTGGAAAACAGCACGTCCTGGCTCATGCTTGTCTCCAAAGGCACTCACTGCTGGGCTTGCCAGCTTGTCTCCCCGGTGCTTTCAGGATCAAAACCCTCCACCTCGTTAGCTAAAAACTTTGCTGAGGAAACAAACCCACCAAGGTGAGAACATGGTGCCAACTGTCTCATTAAAGTGTCTTTCAACATGAAAATTCACTGCCGATGACCATGGGCACTCGGCCACTGCAGTTTAGTGTAAGATGCTGAAGAGAGGAGAGGAAAACAGCTGTGTCCAGGTCAAAACAGATTAAATTCATGGCTGGCAGGATGTGGCCAAAAGCTGTTGACTGCAGGTTTGGTGTTGCTTTTTCTGTTCTTAAAAGTGGTTTCTGAAAATGTTCTTCCTGTTGGAGATGTGCCTCCCCCGCCCTCATAAGGACTTGGCCCCTCTTGTGATGGCCTTGTGTTCTTTGGAGCTGTAGCTGTCATTAAGTGAGTTTTTTTAAAAATGAGTCACTAAGCATACAGTGCAACTGTAGCTGAAGCAGAAGAAAACAGACACAGGAACTATCTGGGGGTAGAGAAGAAGGTATAGTACTGTGCTATACAGCGAGAATTCCACCAGAGCGATCCAGGAGCAAAGGAGTCCAGTTGTTAACAAATAAGATAGAAGGCAGAATGAGCCCCTGGGTCCCCTCCCTGACCCAGCCCAAGGAACATGAGAGAATTCAAGATGAAAGACAGGCTGTATGAGGTTCCTAGGGCTGCTGAAAATGTGGCCACAAACTGGGTGGCTGAAAATAGTAGAAGTCTATTCATTCTATACAGTCTTCCCTAATTCAAGATGACCTCTTCTTGAGTTCCTTAGCATAACACCATCTGCAAACACCCTTTTCCCACACAAGGTCACATTCACAGGTTCTGGGTATACTCATCTTTTGGGGAGGCACCATTTAATCTCCTATGCTGGCCAAAGCCATTAGGAGATCTGCTCCCAGGACAAAGCCTTCTGACCGAATCTTCTACCTGCCGATGGGAATTTCTCAGCAGTCCTCGGGGATCCTGTGATTTGGGGTTCATTACAAGCCGCAGGGACATTTACACTGTCCTCAAAGTCACACTGTCATTTGCTGTCTCCAAGTGTCACTGGGCCCTGAGGTCCCCCCCACAAGTCATTTCTAAGGTGATCTGGCCACAGAGAGCACCATGCCCACAGGCCTCCTAGGGGAGGAAGGGAACCAAAGGGAAAGTGCTAAACCAAGCACCGAAACCAGGATGCTCCTTCTCACCTAGAGCTCTATGTCCTGAGGGTCAAGGTTAGAGCTTTGTTTCCCTCTGCAAATGCTTTCCAGACAGCCTTTCCTTCACAGAAAAGGGATGCATTCTAGAAATCAACCTATTAGGTAATTGGACGGCTCTGATCATTAGATAATACTTTCTTCCATTGAGGCAAAACCATCTTGCCTGCAGCGCTACCCACCCGTGTCCTAGATTTGCCTTCATGAGTCCTAAAAATGAAGACCACCACCAGGTTCCAGAAGCTGCCTCATTCTAATCAGTCAAGGGCTTGAAAGTGTTCCTTGCAGAGGTCACAGGGCACCAGTAGCTAGGCCAGATCCATCACAAGGATTTCAGTCTTTCCTGGTGCATGGGTAACAACCATCCGTGCTATTTTAAAAATGTATTCTGCTATTTGCATATTATTTCTAATCCTCACAACAAACTGGGGGGCATTGATATCACCCCTGCTTTATACATGAGGAAATAGATTTTGAGGTCAGGTAAGTGGAAGATACGGGATTTGAACCCAGATTTGTCTGACTGCAGAGTCAGATTATCTTCTCCATGTGCCGCCTCCCTCCTGGGCAAAGGAACAGTCCGCCTCCTACGCCCCGGGGGCTGGAGAGTAGGGATAGAATGGATGTCCTCAAAGCAGGATGAGGAGGAAGCAGAAACTCAGACTTTATTTCTAAACCAAGCAATAATGTTTTATTTCCATTTTCTTCAACATACAGTTCAGGGTCGGGGGTTTAGCTCAGTGGCGTAAGTGCCTGCTTGGCAAACGTGAGGTCATGAGTTCAGTCCCTGGTACCAAAAAACAAAACAACATATAGTTCAGTCACACTTGATTTAAAAAAAAAAAAACACTACTGGGTCTTGAGAAATGTCAAATATTACATTTCAGTGGACGTGTACAGAACAACCAAAATTTTGAACATCCCCAAACAGATGCAAACCTTCATCAGAGTCTCTTCCAAAGGCACATCGTTGAGGTTTGAAAAGAGCAGTTCTTGTTTCCAGCCCAGTTGATTTCTCTCACATGTAAACACTGACCTCCAAAGTCTGCTCACTCAAAAGAGAAAGTCAAAGACATCTGTCCTTATGTAGGAGCACTGTGTCCTGAGACCCCCAGTGGAAGGTTGGAACCTTAAATGGCACCACACCTAATACATACTATGTTTTTTTCCCATACATACATACCCGTGATAAAAGTCAGTTTGTAAACTAGGGGCATCCAGGCATGGTGACACGTGCCTGTAATTCCAGTACTGGGAAGGCTGAAGCAGGGGGCATCAATGTGAATTCAAGGCCAGCCTGGGCTATGCAGTGAGTTTAAGGACAGCCTGAACTACATAGTGAGACCCTGCCTCACAAAAAAATTAAGCAAAGTAGATTAGCAACTATAATTAATAATAAAATAAATCCATTATAATGAGCTGGGCACGGTAACATATGCCTATAATCCCGGGATTCTGAGAAGCTGAGGGAGGAGGAGTTCAAGTTCAAACCTAGTCTGGATAATTTAGTGACATAGCAAGACTTTGTCTTTAAAAATAAAGTAGAAAGAGGCTGGAGATGTAGCTCAGTGAGAAGGCTATGAGTTCAATTCTCAATATTGCAAAAATAACAATAATAATAATATATTGTAACGAAGGTTACATGAATATGGTGTCTCTCTTTCCCTCCAAAACTGTATTGTGCTCATTCTTCTTGTGATGAAGTGAGACGATACAGACCTATGTGACTAGATGAAGTGAATGACACAGGCCTTGCATTGTAACGTTAGGCTGTTCCTGACCTTCTCCATTGATTTGTGAGGCTGTTCTGAGTAGCACGGTGAGATCTCCTGACATCCTACTCCAACCTGCTGGCAGGTGTGAATCATTCTTTGGTGCCCCATAACCATGATAGCCACAATACCTTATTCATGAATCCTTTAGTAGCCATCTTGGGTTATCGTATCGTGGCTTTGCTGTGCTTCTGTGCAAGTAACTCCCAGAACACTGTGCAGTTTAAAACTTATGAGTTATTTCTGGAATTGTTCATTTAGCATCTTCAGACTCCTGAAAGTAGAGACAGTGAGACAGCAGGTGAGGGACACCCCTGCAATTATTATCCCTGCTGTGTACAGATGCTTTACACTTTCTCCTTCTCCCAGAGCACTGGGCTGGATCCTCATTTCCATCTCTGAGGTGGGAGGGACAGATCTTACCTCGCTGTGCAGATGAGGACAGTAGGAAATGAAGTGGGATCCCTTGAGAGAGGTAGGAGAGTCATCAGATGCCCTCTTCTCTCTGCTGTCCTCCTCGAAGGGTTTTCATTGACTGTTTTCAAGTTTCAGAGTCACCTGACATGTCAGCACAGAGTTGGGAAAGGAGGAAGAAAGATAAGGAGAAAGAAGAAAATGGCAAGAAAAGGAAACACTACAGTGTCACCAAAGCTCCAGGCTGGACTACAGTTCCTGCCAGGGACAAGAGAGACCAGAAAGAACAGCTAGACTCCATTGAGCAGGTGGAAGCCAAAGTCTTTTGAAATTAAATGTTCTTTCCACTTGCAAACTCTTTCCTTAGGACCACAAACTTGCCCTCAGCAACAACAGAGCGGGCCCTGGAGAGATCTGGAAGGCTGGCAGCAGCTCGGCCCTTCCGGTGTGCCTGTGGCCAGAACAAATCTCAGTCGCAGGTGCTTCTCTGAGGTCATACTGTCTAACGAATTAAGGTTAACAGCCACGCAGCAAAAGAAAGGGCACTGAACTTTACTCTGCTGTCACGCTACTTCTGAGTAAATACCTTGAGGATTGCTCCTCCTGGTTGTCACATACTAGTAGTTTCATGAACAACATGCTGATGGCTGCCCGTGGGCCTTTGAAGACATGAGTGGACCCATTCTTCCTTGAGAGGGTCAAACTGGTCCTTGCCTCATGAAGAGTGCCCAGGTCACAAGCTCGCAGAGTGTCACTGGTTCCTGCAACAATGCACACTCAGAGCTTAGTCCCTTCCCCCACGACCTGGGAGAACCTTCCCTGGAAAAGAATTCCCCATAGCACACATTTCTATTTTGAGGGACCTCTTTGCTCTTGCACATGGAAAAATGGAGAAAGAGTTGAGGTTTACATGGTCATTTGTGTTACAATAATGAAAGCCTTGAAATGATCACAAAAGGAAAATGGGAAAATATGCCTCCTAAAAAGAGCCAAGGCAAATTATTATAGCAACCGAATCCTAAAAGGAATTTTCAAGTAAAAATATGGCTCATGTGAAGTTGTTATGGCAACTGACATTTAAAAGTAACTGGATTTGGGCAAGTTTCTTTCTCCACCCTCTCTGCAAAGTCTTGCAGGAACTTCATGCTAAAATTATGCTTTACTTTTAATTAGCCAAATAGGTCATAAATATAGCTTATTCCCAAATCCTTACAATTCCTACTTCGTGAGCAGTTGATCTACTAATGAGAAAATATTTCTACAAAAACCCACTTACCATTAAGAACTCCTATCCAATATTTTTCTAATATAATTTATCAATTTAAACACATTGCATAATGTGATATTCTGTAGCATTCCATTAAAATGACAAATAGCAGTTGGGGGGGAAAAACCAAGAGATTAAACATATTGCAAGCAGTGTAACTGTATTTAAATAACTCAGACTGTTGCCGAGGAAAACACACTGTTCTCATCCTCAAATACAGTCTACACTCAAAGCTGCATATCCTTGACTGTACGGATATTAATAGGACAGAAAAGGGGGGCGCAGTAAGAGATGGCAGGCAACTTCACAAGAAATAAAATTTCTATTAGGCTTTGTTATGAGATTACATCAAAGCAGTGCATACGTTTTAATCTGGGGAGAGAAAAAGCAACTACTTGGGGTTTGTGCCTAGGGGCTGCCTCTGTGTACTGAACCAGATAGTTTGCATAATGAACAATTTTCTTTCAATCAGAATCTCCCACTCAAAAGGTCCCAGGAACAGGCTCATAGCGTTTATCTGCTAGCTCCACCTGCTGGAGAAATAGTATATTACAAGAACAAAAGAATCCCGGTTAGTATCTCTCTTAGCTACTACTCTAAACTCAGGCACAATAAGTTAAAGACTTGACTTTCGCGGTCCCCTCCCCTAGAGAAAGGGCATCTTTAAGATGCCGGGGTGGGGGGAAGGGGCGGGGGATTTAACTCAGTGGTGTAAACGCACCTGCGTGGCAAGCGTGAGGTCATGAGTTCGATTCCCTGGTACAAAAAAAAAAAAGATACCAGGGGGTACCGCCTTTCACAACAACGCCTTTGGGAACCAGCCCTTTCCACTGTTTCCTCAACTAGGAATTTTAAAAAGTGCTGTTTGTATGCAGGCAGACCAGTAGACTGAAGTTGCTGGAAGTTGCAGTCTGCACCAGTGACTGGTAGACAAGGTCACTTGGTTTAAACTTGCAGTTACTACCTGGCTAGTCATCTTTCAAATTTCCCAGCTGTCTGAGGCCTCATAAAATCAAAAGGGGGCGAGGTGGAACAGGGATGTTACCAAATGAAATTGAATTTCCATGCACAATGGAAAACTTAAAGGCTGAACAAATCAGTTTTTGAAAAACTGGCACAGACGACTCGGCTTGGAGGAAGGAACGTCCAGAGCGAGCCGGCTGCGCCAGGACCCTGGGCTGCGGCCTAATCCGCCTTTATCCGAGGGTTTAGCGCGGCTCGCTCCTCTCACCTCTCCAGCAGGAGCCGCGGCCCAGCGCTGCTTCACCTGGCTGCGTCCTGGCGCCCCCGGGAGGCCGCGCGGGGAGGAGGGGGAGCGACATCAAGCCGCGTGAAACTGTTTTCCAAAGCCTGGGACGATCATTTAAACGTTTAAAATATGCACATGGTAATTCAAAACTAATTACCCTGAGCACATTTGAAACATTTATGCCATCATCTCTGGATCTTGCCTACTGATTGTGCGCCGCAGCTCACTCTGGTGTTTCTATAAACTGCTTCAGCGATTTTAACTTCCAGGCTATATCAGGCAGCCGCGGGCGCTGCCTCCCGCCCTGTTGGTGGAGACCCTTTCCCCTGACTTCCAGGAGAGGAGGCAGGGCTGCATTTCCCTGGAGAGCCATTTGTCATGGTCTTGTAGTTCTGGCTGCGGAATCATTGCTCTTATTGCTGTTCATAATTGTCATTTCCATTACTTAATTTGGGCTAAAATGACCTCTCTCCCTACCGATTCCTTTTCTCCTTGTTTTCTCATCTCATCCTCCCTGTTCTTCCACGTGGTTTCCAGCTCCTAATTCATGCAGGCGCCTGGGAAAGTTCCCTTGACATTCCTGTCCCACCTGGCTACTTCTCCATGCAAAGGTCAATCTGGTTTCACAAGGCGGCCACATCCACCAGCCATCTTGAGGAGAGCGCACCGCAGCCATCACTGAGCAAACCGAGGGAGCCCATGATACACAGCTGAGGCACACACGTGCACACCACACATGCACACTCTGCCAGACACGTGCACACACGCCTTGTACGCACAGCAGACTGTTTACAGCCTGCACTAATTAGACCTAGCAAGGTCCTGGAGCAGATTCATCTCTCCCTGTTCCAAAATAAGATGAGTTCTCTTCCTTTGAGGTTACTAAACCAGCATGCCAGTAGCTAAGAGCCCAAGAAGGGTGAGCTGTAGTGAAAATCACTTCGATTTTCCAAACCTATTCAAGCAGATCAGCCTCAGATTGGGGAGTCGCAATTGGAAAGGGCACAATTCTAGAGTCAAGAAATTAGTTCCAGCTTCTAAGCCTGCTCCAGGAAACTGATGATTGAGGGCTTGCTCCTTACTAGCGTTTTAAAGATGCCAGTGGTGGGTTTTAGACATTAGAGGAGTATAAAACCAGGTTAGAGTCCCACAGTTAGCTGAAGTTTGACAGAATGATATTACCAGGTTTAACTAGAGCCATTAAGAGACTCTTCATTATCTCCATACCACTGCCACCAAAGTTATCACAGAAGCCATAATGCAAGACAGAATTTTCATTCCATCAACGAGAGGGAGCCAGTCTATCTTTGTCCAAAGGAAATGAGCAGCCCAGCATGAAGCTTGTGAGGAATTGAGTGTACAACATTCCAATAACATCCCCTGCAGGATTTCCTCAGCGATTTAGTTGGCTAAGCAGAGGAGGAGGCACTAGAGCAATCTTCCTGTTACCTGGCTTGCAGAAATAGCAGCTCCATGAGCAACCCGAAGGTCAATTAACGACAAAGGACACTCACAAAGACCTACATTCCTCAGGGCTCCAGTATTAAGCTCCAAGGAACTCAAACTCCAGGTGGTTGTCCTGATGTTCAGCAATCTCATTTATTATTTTTCCACAAAGATCTATCTACCTCTCCAACCGAGCTAATTTCCATGGTATCACCTGAACCTAATTTACCTTCTCCTATGCAGTGCATTGTCCCATGGCTTGAAATGGACTTCTGTGTTCCTCCTGCCAATCTGTTTTTGCACCTTCACAGTGACAGCTCACAAGTTGCATGGCTGCCTGCATAAGCCTGTCTCTTCCCCTCTGCTGGACTCTTTTCCCACACCAAGTACTCAATCTGCTCTGAATTATTGTTGAGAAAAAGTGTTCCTCATTTTGTGAACCTTCCCCTTACAAATCAAAATAGAGAAAGAAGGAACCAAATCTTGTATTTCCTCTGCATCGCTCCTGGCATCTCAAATGGTGTCCCACTTGGAGACGCCCATGTTAGATATACTGACAGAACTTGTAGTTTTATAGCTAGAGTTAGATGACCCAGCACACCCCCAAACCCTGAGCAAAAATTGCACCCACCCCCTTTCTGATGTTCCTGGCATCCTATAACTTGCCCGAAGCCTGATTTATTGCTCCTGCTGTAAAGTGTATCTGCTCTAAGCCTCACTTAAAAGCTACCACTTGGCAGAAGATCAAGTTAGAAGTGCAGGATAGCAGGTGACGTTGGGGGTAGGAAGGGATGGGGAGGGTGGGGTGGAGCAAATAATTGAAGCTGGGAGAGCTACCAGCTCAATATTTAACCTAACTGGTAATTTGCTGTGACAATTATGCCATGAACAGAATACTACTACTATGCAAGGATGTTTCTCTCTAATTAAGAGGGCTCTGCTTTTCCTAGTCACCCGCACTTTAATAACATACACAAAATGAGACTTGGTTCCAGGAGCTAAAGGTTCCATCAGGAGGCATGTGCAGCACACGGCCGTGGTGTGCACATCGCGCGTGAGTGATGTCGCCCGGTTAAGCCTGCTAACACCTTCAATTCGCCCTCAGATGGAGCCGGGAGAGAGCCGTGCAGGCCCTCGCACCACGAGCCCCGTTTGATTGACAGGCGTCTTCCCGGAAAGCCCGCGCGTGCCTCCACTGCAAATCGACATGCTTTCCCACAGACCTCTTTCAAACAGAAGGCTCAGTGTGGGCTTGATCCTTGAAGAGTAACTTTAATAAGGTTTTTCACAAAAATAAAAGTCCACGGGAACAAATCCTCCTCTTAAACATGGAGAGAGAACAGAAACAGGGGATCTGGGTGCACTGCGCATGCACACGCCCTGTTAGCCAAACCTGGTTGAGACAAAAGAATATTATTAACATCATGGCTATAAAGGATGCTTGCCATCTTCTACATTGACTGTTAGAGTCCTGACATGTGGCTAAGCAAAGCAAGCCTCCCCCACCCTTTTTTTCTGTTTAATTAGTTGCTCCTTTATGGAAGGTTTGCTGCCTGGAGAGAGCCCATTAGAAGAGGAAAGCTCTTTCACAGGGGTGCACCTTAGAGCGATTCGGGATTTTAAATACATGGCAGAGATGATGCTGGTGGTGGGAGTAAGGAAGCAGAAACAAATGCTTCGGCAGAAGACAAGGCTGGCGTTACAAGCCAGCGCTGAAGAGATCAGGTTTCCTAGGCAAACCTATAAGCCTCTAAAATTTTAGGCCAATTGAAATGACCTCGGTACCACGGCTCACTGAAGATATAAATAAACCTCAACATGAACAGCAGTGTCAACGGCGAGAGGAGAGGAGCCCAACTGGGGCTTATTTTTAAAAAGTCCCTGTTGTTCTGGCTCCATCTCGGGGCAGGGTATTCATGAGCACAAAGCTCTGCTCCCCGCGGCGAGCTCTTCTGCCTTTGCGGCGCCAGCGCCTCGGTTACCTAACTGTTGAGAGGAAGCTGCACCACACACCAGTTAAATATAGGCTGGGTTATCTGCATTTTACAAGCACCAAGCACGGTATCTGAGGAAGCTGTCATTTTTAATGACAGCATAAACTTCCAATTACCGACTGGGTAATACACTAGGGAGCAGGTACAATTTTATAAGAATGGCTCACCATTATTAAAAGTTTATATGACCACTTTTGAATGGGATGTATTTCTAATGAAGCAGGTGGGATTAAGTTTTTCACATGGTCTATTATTTAAGGCCAGTAAAATGGGTACTGTTTTCCTGAAAATTATACATTTTGAGTTTTAGCAACAGCTTAGAAGGGATGCAGGAAAGAGCCTGGCAAAGATGAGGGGCCGAGATGGCTGGGCGTTTGGGTCGTTTCACGTATACCCACGTGTTGCCCAACAAGCTACAGCGCTCACAACATTGCCAGCAGGGGTCTGAGCTGAACGTGGTGGTGGACACCTGGGATTCCAACTACTGAGGCTGAGCCAGGAGCATCACAAGTTTGAGGCCAGTCTGGAAAATGTGGCAAGATCTTGTCTCAAAATGCAAAAAGTAAGCTGGGTGTGGTGGTGCATGCCACAGAACTCTGGGAGGCTGGGATAAGATCACAAATTCAAGTCCAGCCCGGGCAACTGAGCAAAACTGGTGAGACCCTGTCTCAAAAAATAAAAGAGCTGGGGATGTGGCTTCCTGCAGAGGATTTGGATTCAATCCCTAGTACCGTAAAGAAGTAAATCAATAAATAACAAGAGGCCAGGGTTCCCTAGTCACACAGGGAACCTGACTTCCTTTGGAGCCTTCTATCTCCCTTCCAGGACATCCACACAGCTTCCTGTGATAAAAGCAGAGTGATTACAGTCAGGTGTGGTATGTGTTCTTCCACACACAGCCCGTGACCTAAATGAAGATTACAATTTGTGTCCCAAGTCACCTAATTTTTTTGAGAAGCCTTTGATGATGACTGCAGCCCGTCTCCTGAATTTTAATCTGTGACAGGACTACTCAGCCCCGTGCCTTGCTCCAAACACACCATGGTTCTTGGGAACAGGCGTTCTAACCACCTAGAGGGGACACGGCTATGTGACAGAGCATGCACAAGGCTCTGGATTTGATCCTCAGCAGCCCCCACCCCCACCACCAAGAATGAGGCTACAACAGGTGGATGAGAACGACTGCTTACTTTTCTTAATGGCTTAATCAAAACTGCTAGCAAAAGACATGATTAAAAGATTTAAGAACTATCAACCAATAGCTTAGAGAAATAATCAGGTCGATTAATAAAGCAAATCAAATCAAATGTGTTCCTGGGAGGCTATTTCTGCCTCACTGGCAGAAAACAAGCATCTAGGACTCTTGGAGGCCATGCACAGGGTAGGTAAGATACCATGGATGGCTCCAAAGCTTCCCTTTCTCATCCTCCCTCCATTAATCTGTTTCTAAGGGTCTGCTCAAATTACCTGCCAGCCCTTGAAGGTACAGACGATTAGAGGAGTTATCACTGAACTAAGGAAATGGAAAAACAAACCTCGCAGAACCTTGCAGAACGAGAGGCAGAGGCATATATTTTCACAGCAGTGTAGAGAAGTGCTTGTGCCCACCAGAACCTGAGCTTATAACAAGTTTTAAAAAGGCAAAAGCATCTGGCAGTGATTGGCTCCCATGAATTTACACATCCATATAGCCAAATACCATTTAAAATTATGCAGATCTGTTACGGAAATAGAAAAGATGTCCAATACATAGTGCTAGAAAGTTACAGAATGGTATATACATGACATTTGTGTGTGTGTGTGGTGCTGAGGATCAAACTAAAGATCTTGTGCCTGTTACTTAACTGTTTTACCACTGAATATGAATATATATATATCCTCTCCATTTTGTATTAAAACTGCACTTACACAGATACATAGCAGACAGTAAACAAGTGATTATTGCTGACTGGTGAGATTATGGATGACTCTGGTTATTCTTAACTGCAGGTTATGTTTCTAAAAAGAACCTGGGCTATTTGCATAAGAAATAGTCACTGTGCTGGGGGCAGTGGTCCACTCCCACAGCCCCAACTACTTAGAAGGGCAGAGGGAGAAGTACTGAGTTCACGGCCAGCCTGGGGAACATGGGGTGACCCTGTCTCAAATGAAAACCGTGTCTCAAAAAAAGCACTGGGATGCAGTTCAATACGAAGGTCCTGGGTAGTATTTTTTTTTTATTTTTTAAAAGGGTGTAAAATTAAACACAACAAAACAGAACAGAATGGGACATAAGAAAGCATAAATTTCAAAGCTAGACCACCCGAGATCTTCACTATCTGTCATATTGTCTCCCATTCTCTTCCAAATGGTTGTCCATATCTTTGCATATGGGGAGCTCATACTAAATAACATAGCCAATCTTTTCACAAGATGTGTAGTTCACTGGCTCCCACTTGCTAGGCAGGGGGGAGAGGGAGGGGGGACACGGGATGGGGGACAGGACGACATGAGATGTCTGATTCTCAGCTGGGTAGTATCTTCAGTACCACAATAAATAAATAAAGGAAGGAAGGAGAAAGAGATGTAGTTCAGCACTGAATAGAGGAGAAAAAAAATCACATCAATGGTCCAGTTGTCTCCTTTCTTCTTTGGTAACTGGAAGAATATTTAACATCAGCTTAATAATAATAATAATGATAAAGTGGTTAAGGTTTTAACATCTAAATTATTCGAGAAAACAATTTTTTTCCCAAAGGTGTTTATAAAAGTTGTAATTTTCTCTGTAAGACAAAGAGCTACTAAACCTTGTAACAAGGTAGAGGATAAAACCATGCCAAACCTAACCTCCCTCTGAGAGGGGGAAACCATCAATTTGCTAAGGGAACAGTGGCCTAACAAGAGGAAAGGAGGCTCAACAACCTGTGTTGCTATCTATAAATAAAATCTGGCAGGCATATCACCAAAGAAACACCAGTCAATATAAGCCTTTATGTGCTGAGCTGCCAAACTTCACTTTTAGACAGTTTATTAATTATGTAGTCAATAACCATGGGTTTCATTAGCGTATTAAATACCACGATCAATATTATTTATATTTTTCAAATACAGGCCACTCTGGAAAAAATGTGGGGGAGGGGGACAGGCTTTTGACCCCGTAGTTCAACAGAGTCAAAACAGCACACTAGAGATTAGCAAGGCTTTAATGGAAAGCATAAAACACTGAAAATATGGACAGGAATCAGATTATTACCTTTTTATTTTTTTCTGCCTCTTTCACAATGAGACGGGAGGGAATTCAAGAACCATTTAAAATAAGGCAAATGATTAGATTTTTTTCCCTAATTGCTTAACGCTGATGTCATGGTGTACATAAAATAAACATTGATCTCTAAGTGAAAGATAAGAAATAGAACATGAACAGCCTTTCGAGGTAAACTATATCCAAGAGAATTCTACAAGCTGTGGGCCAGAATCTACTTAGGCAACCCTCTGGGACCCAAATCTCTTAAAAGCATAACAGTGGAGCCAATTTCTGAGGCTGCTCTGCTGGTGATGTGATTTTTTAGTAGGGAAATCTGTTAAACATCCTCCCTCAAGGGAGTGCCTCCTCCCTCCCAATCCCCCTGAGTTCTAATCACATCCATGGAGATGTGCCGGTTCTGTCACACTGCCACTGTGAAAGTGTGGGAGTGGCCTAGCGTCCTCTGGATGCGTCCTGGCGTGGCTGTGGTCAGTCCTCACTGGGTAGGCACAGGCACACTGCAGGGAGGAGGGAGTGCAGGGAGTAGTAGATACAAAAGACCGGTTACCAGACTGAAAGCTAGATTACCATCTCCAACCCATGATTTGTCAATCTAGAAGTGCTGAAGACTGTAATTTTCTAGTCAATGCTTTATAAGGTCAGACAGAAAAGAGCTTCTATAAAAACTGTGGTCTAGCCAGAGCATCAAGTGCAACCCAATTCCCATCCCGAGACTAGGGAAGGGTAAGGAGGGAGGTGTTTCGACCATCAGTGGTCCACAGAAGGACTACAGGAGCCATCCTGTCTAGGGCTGGCTGGTCCCTCCCCGCCTCCAAATCAGACAGCAAGGGACCAAATGGACCAGCTACCATTGCTCTTTGGCTCCAAACAGCTCCAGTATGGTGCACGTGCGCGAATTAAAAACCAGGGCCTGAAGCTGCAGAGGGATTGCAACACTGCTTGGCTACCCGGAGAGATGTGCAGCACATGCCAAGCAGCGGTTGCAGCAACCAGATAGATAATTAATATGATTAGGAACACACCGAGTAGGCATGCTCTTGCTGACTGAAAAGCCCAGTAGCATAATTACTGTTTTCTTACTGGCTCACTGTCTGTATACATTTCAAAGCCTGGTTGCTGTTAGACTGCTGTGTAAACATCAATAAAATCCCAAAGTGCCAGATCATCAACATTCTTGGGCACAATGGCTTTTTCTTTTGTGTTTTCATTCTTTTAAAGATGCATTTCAGGATTGCAAACATTAGGAAGAGTGATCTTCAGGCCTTGTACTAATCTGAGTCTATAATGAGTTAACATCTTTCCCAAGTGAACATTTGTAATGAAGGCTAATTAATTGCTTTCCAGTTACAAGAACCCTTTGCATTGAGAAAGTGGGATTCACAAGCAAAGGATAGACTGTTTATTAAACAAAGCACAGGAAACAAAGGGTTCATTCCTTCAAAATCCCTTCTATTTTAACATACCTTTAATCAAGAAATAAAACAAATGCAAGAAATATGTACAGGTAGGAAAAACGTACATTCACCAAACAAAATGCAACATTAATTGAAGTGAAAACTCAAGCAATGCTTTGTAGTTGTCTGATGTCCCCAGGGGACAGCAAGTCAATGCTTATCAGCCATCCTCAGAAGAGCCAATTTTGATTAATATCAGACCCATCTGACTCAGTCTATTAAATCTATTAAACCCTGAAGGAAGGATAGTCTTCAGATATAAAGATATGCCTTTGATTAATAATTCTACCCTATTGCCATTCCAAGCATTAACAACTATGCAGCACCTCTAGAAAGACAGTGCCTTTGAATTCCAGAAGAGACACTCAGTACGGGTCCCCACCACCACCACTTCCCAGCGCCTCCAGGAAGAGCCCAGCTGTAAAGGTGTCACCACTGGAGAAGCAAAGCCCTGGCGACATAATTTTTCCACTGTTTGCAGAGTTAGGGTCAATTACTTGTGACACAATTCCTGCTTGAAGATAATGAAATCTTACTAAAATTGACAGAAGCCTGAAGACAGAGGGAGGGACTGAGTCTCTGCGACCTGCTGCGGACTCCCAGGGCTGATGGTTTACATCACCGTTCTCTGCGTGCACCATCCTCTCTCTACCAACTGGCCCAAGGTGCTCACAGAGGAAACTGAGGTCCACACTGACGTTCTGTAATGGCGGTGGAGGTGGGACTGTCGTAAGGGGTGGGAAGAAATCAGCTCCCTTTCAGCTATTTTCAAACTTCTGCCCAATCAATGCGACTCTCACATCCCTGCATTTCTTCTGATGTTCATGATCAGCCTTCTGCCGTAGTCTCTGTAGTCCACAGGCTTCACATCCATCACAGTGGCCTTAATTCGAGACTCATCCTTTGAAGAGAAGAGCGGTTTGTGAGTGGTGGAAGCCCTGGCACAGAGCAGTGGCCGTAACCCTCTTTGTTTCCATTGGTTCAAGGAGCCCAGCGGAGCCAAGGGACATGCTGGATTCAGAGTTCAGTAATTCCCACAAAGCAAACGCTAAGAGTGAGAGCCTAGCTCAGAACTTCCAGGGCTGGGACAGCGGCCAGATGCTCTCTGAGCACGGGCTCTTTACCCAAAATGAGTGAACCTTGCAGCCGGCAAAATTCTCCCTATTTGTATGTTTAACTCCAAGGGTGAACCCAAGCCTTCAGAAGCAGAATAGGGTGATATCCAGAGGCTGCAAGGTCTGGCCAGGGCTCGGATGCTTTTGCACGCTCAGTAATTACTAGATAACTAAAGGAGAGCACAGGGAAGAGGAAAGTTTAAAAGTTGGACCGCCTGGATTGGAATCTTAGCCCTGCATTTGTCAGTGTATGAACCCATTCCCTGAATGCCGACGACTTTTCCTTAGTGAATGAGGGTAATAATACTTCTCACTTTGAAGGTATTATAAGGATCAAGGAAAGGATGGAGGGTAAATGCTTTATTACGCTACACAGCATAATGTGGCCAATTTAAGGAATTTTCAAGGTAGTTTTAATAACATGTGGTCTTTGTTTCACACATTGATTTTTTCAGAGCCTAAATTTATGGGAGGTGCACTACACACACTATTATTTTTGTCAGAATACAGACAAAAAAGACCCAGGTTTTAACTGAAAAGGCCACAGAGCAGTTCCACCCTAGATGTTTAGGTAAGACACTGAATTTAAGTCGTCTAAAAATGGAGCTAGTAATTGTACTTCAGTGCAGGG
>PVJX010033551.1:0-19566 GCA_004027295.1 Dolichotis patagonum | reverse complement strand
TTTAAACTATGGTTCCTTCCAAATGGCTGCTCTGCCTTCCTCCATTGCCTTTGTCCTGAAGCTAGTTCCTTTCATGGTTGCCAGATGGTCACTAAAGCTACTAGAGCCACATGCTTCCATATTCCAACAAAATACAGAACCCTGCCTCCCTTTAAGTCTAGCCCTTCAGTTCAGTTAGGCAAATGTCAGACCCCATGCCTAATACAGGACTTATTCAAGTCATCAGAGGATATTGTGTGCCTGTTGATTTAAAACACCAGGATTCATTCATAAATTTGGGGAAAGAATGACTCAATAAATAGAATCCAAGTTATAAGCAGAAGGAAGGAAAGGACATGCTGCTAGCTGGAAAACCAAGTAGATTAGCTACAGTCTATAATCACCAAAAATCCAGTGGAGCTCTTCCCCTACCAAAAACTTACATAAATAAATAAAGTGGGCCTAGGACTCCATAGGTTTTGGGTGGGGAGCTGTGGAAGCAGGACATGAGCCTGTGTGGGCAGCAGAAGAAGAAAAAGACTGGCCAAGCAGAAGAAGGATTAAAGAATTTGGATGGGAATAAGGGAGAGATAATATGTTAGTACTGGAGTCGCCATGGGTGCAAAACTTTGCAGTGAGAGAATGATGAAGAGATGTCCATGCTTAAGAAAATCCCATACCTTGTCAATGTATCTGAAAGAACACAGATACAGGTGACAGAGCTTCATATAAAGTGTGGAAATCAGAAAGTAAAGATTCAGCATAATAATCTGTCTCTGGCAGGTGAGGCAGACTCAAGTAGAAGTAAGTTCCTGGTTACTATTAGTTGGTAGACTTGGGGATAGGTTAACAAGTGTCTGTTGCTATTAATAAACAAAAAGGGCACTTCGGTAGGACAACCATGAGGATGTATTTAGAACCACAGAGTACAGTAAATTCAATTCTAATACTAACTCCAAGTAAAGTGTTGAAGATTTGAAGCAATCTTTTTACATGTGAATGTTCGAAGTTAATTCTGAGGAGAGCAAATAGCATATTTCTACCTCCATCGACAGCCATGCCCAGGCTGAGGGGTGAATTTTACCAACAGAGCTTGGATGGGGGCAGATGCTGGCTTAGTGGCATCCCTTTGCTGGTGGGAGACATTTTTTTCCTGTTTCCAGTGATCCTGACAAAACAGTTGAAAAGAAAAATAAAACTTGAAAACAATTTCAAGGGCTAATTAGTTCTTTCTTCATCTACTGCCTTGAATAAAGAAATGACTGGAATGATTTTTACCTGTAGTAAAAATCTATGTTACTCTTTGGGGTTTATGGAGTAACCTGCAAATTTGTGTAAAAGAATATTTAGTTTTACAGAGGAATTTCATTCCTCCCTTCCTTCCCTGCTTCCTTTCTCTTGCATATATCAGATCAAACCCTTCCACTTTGCACCTCTTGAACACCACATTATTCAAATCCACCTCATTCTTTTTTAATAGCTACACTGGACTCTATTATGTAGATGTCTTAAAATGCATTTAGTCAATATCCTATTGACAGAAATTGTTTTCAAGTTTTATTTTTCTTTTCAACTGTTTTGTCAGGATCACTGGAAACAGGAAAAAAATGTCTCCCACCAGCAAAGGGATGCCACTAAGCCAGCATCTGCCCCCATCCAAGCTCTGTTGGTAAAATTCACCCCTCAGCCTGGGCATGGCTGTCGATGGAGGTAGAAATATGCTATTTGCTCTCCTCAGAATTAACTTCGAACATTCACATGAAGCCCAAAGGAGAGAAAATGCAGGGCATATCATGAGCATCCTCTGGAAGCTGTGAAAAGATAGGTTGCTCTTAAGCTGTTTTAACACCTGATAACTCATTAAAGCCAAGCTAATTATCAACAAGCAGCAGGTCCTTTTCACACTCTACCTATACCAGCTCCATTCTGAGTGATGGCTAAATTTAACCCAGAGAATCAGCCTCCTCTTGTAACCTGTTAGTGTTTGGGGCTAATTAGTTCTTTCTTCATCTACTGCCTTGAATAAAGAAATGACTGGAATATACATTTCCCTCTACAAGATGTGTAAACATTTCTAATAAAGTATGATGATAAAAATGTGAATAATAATAAGGGCCACTGCTTATTAAGTCACCTACTATACACTACATGTTATACATAGATAATTGCCTTGCATTTATCAACATAATATGAAAATAGGCATAAAGAGTGTTAACCAACTACCTGATACCTTGTCTTGAGCATAGGAGGTTCAAGGTCTTTTGATCTAACACTTCAGGTTTAGAGTCAGATGAATTGACACTGACTACCAGGAAAAAAGTCAATAAAATGGGTAACAACTGCACAACAGAGATTACCCAAGATGATTTGTGCATGCTTCTAAAATGTATCATACTGATTGCAACAGAGTAAATGCTCAATAAAATTTTGTCATGAAAAACAAAACCAGAACCTTGCCTGGGTTGTTTTGTAGATGCCAGAAAATGAGCTAAGGACCAAGTTCCTGATGTGATTGAGTAAGCTGGTTTGTCTCCTACTTTATATCTCCTACTGGCAGTCATACAGGGTGACTCAGCACTGGCAAATGAGTGTGTGCACACAAAACAAACTGCTTTTCCTAGGGCAGCCTTCTTAAAGAAGGCTAAATCATAGCTCAGAAGGGTTGAGTGGAGCTAGGAAAACAGCACATTCCTTCCCCAGCATTACAAAGGGATATCACAGCAGAATACCCTGCAATCAGAAAAGACAAAACAATGTGTAACTACCCAAAATGAAACAAATAGAAAGCATGTTATTCATGAAACTATGGAACATGAGTCATGGTTTGATTCATTTTGCAGAAATGAAAACATCACAAACTTTTCAACAACATAGGAACAAGAGTATTCTCTGTAATGAATAAGTTAAATCAATTACAGCATGGAATGGAATATCTTGAAGCCATTAAAAAAGTGTAATCAACACACATTTATGATCTTGAGAGATGTTTTCATAACTAAATGAATAAAGTCAGTCATCAATCAGAAGGTTTAGGATAAGCTTATGTTTTATAAATTTGTAATAAAGAGAGTCTAGAAGGATGCAGAATACAGAAAAATGGAAACAGGTTATTTTTGGATTTTTTTGTCTGCTTGCTTTGTTTTTTCCGTGTTTGCTGTATGCAGTACTTGGAATTGAACCCAGATCACCACACTGAATTATATCCTACAATCCATTATTATTTTATTGTGAGACATGGTCTCAATAAATTGCCAAGTTCCCCAAGCTGGGCTTGAACTTGCAATCTTTAGAGCACTCCTGGATTGCTAGGACTATAGGTGCACATCACCATGCCCAGGTAGGATGGAAAGATTATGGGTAACATTTTAAATTTTACTTAGTATTCCTGACTCTTTAAAATGTTTACATAATGTCAGGTTTTAGATAGAAAATACCCCCCAAAGGCTCATGTGTTCAGAGGTAGGGCTTTGGAAAGATGATTAAATCAGGGATTCAGCAACCTCATCAATGGGCTGGTTAATCCATTGATAAATTTGTAGTGGAATGTGCTGTTAGGAGATGGGCCCTGATTGGTGTGGTACATTCTTACCCCCAGCCCCTTTTTCTCTGTCTGGCTCTTCTACCCACTCCACTTCCTGGCTGCCATGAGGTGAGTTCTTTTGCTCCACCATGCCTTCCTGCCACAGGGTTTCTGCTTTAGTGCCAGCCAGCCATGGACTGAAACATGAACCAAAAGAAACCTCTCCCCTTTTGAATTGCACATGTCAGGTATTGTGTCCCAACAATGAAAAAGATAAACAATACACATATTAAATGTCCATTCAATGAAAACTAAATAAAATGCGTTGTTGTTGTGATATTTAAATAAAGTTCTGAAGAGGAAAAATCCAGTCACAGCCCAAAGTGGACCCAGGAAGGAACCTCAGGAGCTGAAAATCCAACTAAGCCCCCAAAATCGCCAAAAGGTCCAAGGATACATAAGCAGAAATCAAAAATTGTTAGAAAAAAATGGAGGGATTTTAAAACTTCACTCTACTGTGTTTCTCAGCAACTTATTATAACTGTCTTTACATCAATAAAATCCATGTCATTTCTAAGCATTTAAAAATATCTCAGTGCCTGATCCCTGGTAGGCAACCAGCAGGTGTTGGTGACATTTTTCATTGCAGTTCCTGTTTGCAGCAGACTCACAAAGAGCTTAGCACACTGGCTCGTAGGAAGCCCTCTTAACTGGATACTGCTATCTCCCTAAAGACTTTAATGCTACATCACAGAAAATGAATAGATCAGAAGAGGCCCAACTCTGTTCTAGGCCTGTGTGACTTTGGGCTCATCCTTCCCTGGAATCTCAACTGATTGATTGGTTGATCAAAGGACCCCAAGCAATAAGGTGCTCTCTTATAGGAAACCAAACCCGGAAACTAAGATTGAAAAATCACACACATTAATGACAGAACTCAAAAGGGGGTGGGATCATGAATTCCTGCTACCAAGCTCCCCAGAGCCACAATAATATTGTCATTCCTCAGCAAACCATTCTCTCATCCAGTGAGGGGCCCTGTGACCAGACAATCAAGGGTTTATTTTCCTTATATTTATCAGAATTAGATTCCACTGTTTGGAACTGGTGAGGCTTAGTTCTGAGGGCTCAGATGGCAGGAAGCCCTTCCTACGGCATGAAGGGAATTGGTCAAGCAGACAAAGGGGTCGACCCCCAGAGAAAGGCTGCAGCATAGAGAGCAGCTGTCACCCTTGTGCTAAGAGGCAGAGGCCCAGCAGGGCAGGCTGTCACATTCAATAAGGATTTTGGCCAGCCCAACCACACACTGCGCATCCAGGCATGACTCCCCGTGGGCTGAGGGAGCAGAAAGGAGTGACAGCAGGCATGCTGGATAGTCTGTGTCTCCCAGATTCTCACACCTGGCTGAACATGCACCCACCTAATATCCACCAGCCTGACACAGGGCACTGGCCTCCTTCATCTGTGAGTCTTCTCATTCCTGTTGGAACCTCCCTAACACAGTGATTCTCAGTAGTGAAAAGAGCAATGTTGATATGGCTATTGGGAATGAACCTTTACTGGCATGCTATAGGTAGAAATGTATCAGTTGCCTATTGCTACTGTAACAAATTACTACAGACAATTATGTCAAACAACAAAAATGTATCCTCTTATAATTCTATAGGTCAAAATGAATGTCATAATTTATATCAGTGGCCCCCAAGCATCAAGCAACTATGTGTTTGTAATTGGTTCATTGTCTAGTGCTCGGATTGGTGGTATGAGTGCTACACCTGCCTAGGGGTGGAGCCAGGATATGATGTAATGGCGGGAAGAAAGTGTGTCTCTCCCTCTTGCTGGTTTCCACCTTGCTGTTTGCAGCTGCCATGAACTGCAGCCCTGCCATGCCACCCTGACTTGGAGCCAACTGAGTATGAACTGAAACCTCCAAAAACTGTAAGAAATACATCCTTCCTTCCTTCATTTTGGGCATCAGGTATTTTGTCTCAGCAACAAGTAAAAAGTAACTAAGACAATGAGCCTGTAGATTTTCTTTCCTTTGAGAGACTCTAGGGAAAGATCTAGTGCCTTGTATTTCTAGAGGCTGCCTCCTTTCCTTAAATCACACCCCCTGCATCCATCTTATAATACCACAACTAAGGCACTTTTCATTCCCATTCATTTCATCATCTTACTACATCACCTCTCTTACAAGGAACTTTGCAGTTAGCCCAGACCTGCATAGATGGTCTAGAACAACCTACCCACCTCAAGATCCTTCACTGAAATCACTGCCTCTGGGAGCATTTGGTTTTTACTAATTAAGATCATAGGAAATTTAGGAATTAGGGGGCCAGGGATACAGCTCAATGGCAGAGCAAGGTCTGGTAAGAACAAGGTCATGAGTTTGATTACCGTTAACAAAATTAAAAAAAAAAAGGAATTAGGACATGGGAACATGGACATCTCTGTGAGGGTCATTATCCTGTTGATCACACCAGGAACACAGCTAAACACTCAAGAGCTTCCACGAGATACAGGTAACTCTCCCATGTGCCTTCACTCACTGCCTCTTCTTAATGTAAGTTTTGGCTTCAGACACATTCTTCCTTGATGCCATCCACCCATGCCCTATACTTTTTAAAATAGTCATGATGGTCATTCCTCCCAAATAAAGGACAAAAACAATGTTTCCCTAGAAAATTTTAAAGCAGGAAAAAAAACTAATCATCTCTTAGCTTTGACTTGATTCCTTCAACTTTGAGGTTTGGGAGTTTTAAATGTTTGGAAGTTAGGGCAAAAGACCAAAAGTTGGCACCAAAAATGAGAAATTAAAGCAGAGAGCAAGTATTATCAACCCAATGACTCTCCCCAGCCTGTTTCTGCTTCCTGGGAGCGTTAAGTCCTTAGGAAAGGAAGTGAGCTAATGTTGGATCTGCATGCACTGAGAGCTACACAGTGAGCTCTAGGTGCCCCACATATGGGGCTCTGCCTGGCTTGTCATCATTCCCAGTTTTAATGTAAGCAGCACAGTGAATGAAGACATCCGACAAGTAAAATAGCTTCTCAACTAAAATAAGGCAAGAATCAGCACATTTAGTCTGCAAAGTGTCAGTTAGTAAATATTTCAAGCACTGTGGACCATATGATCTCTCGTGCAACTACTCAGCTCTGCCACACTAGAGCAAAAGCAGATATTGACAACATGTAAATAAATGGATGTGTACCTGGCTGTGTTCCAGTAAAATTTCATTTACCAAAACAGGCACAAAAACAAGCAGAGACAAGATTTAGCGCTGGAACCATCGTTTGATGCCCCTGAAATAAGACTCAATTTCTGGAAGTAGCTTCTATTTTTATCTTCCCCCTCATCCTCTCCCGCTCCTCCAATTCTGTCTTTCTCTCTTCCTAGCAGAGCCTTAAACTGATCGTGGAAGCACAAATCAGTGCAGTCTTTCAGGAAAACAGTTTAGCAATGCAGCCCTGAAATTCTGTCAAAGACAAAAGGATAAATATACAAAGATGTCCCTCACTGCATTATTTACAGTGACAAAACAGGAAGACAGTCTAGCTGCCCATCAATAAGAGATCATTCAATACATCTTGGCATGTGCAACTCACAGCCATAGCTATTAAATGCTAAATCTGTACTTACAGTTAGTGATGAAGTCCAGGTTATATTTTGAAATCACATTATAAAATATCATGTATACAATGATTTATTTTAAAAGTAAATATACATATTTACTTTAAAAGTAAATATACATATTTACTTTAATACATACATAAAGTAAATATGTATAAAGTAAATATACATATTTACTTTAAAATATTATATATATATATATATTTACTTTTAAAATTCATTCATGAAAACACCAAATGTTTATGGTGGTTATTGCTAAGGGGAAGAATTTTAGCTGTTTTTTTATTGGCATCTTTGTTCATCTTCCTGGCTCCTATATTACTCAGTTTAAATCTCACACATAGTAGGTGCTTAGGAAATATTTGTTGATGAAATGAAGAAATATTACCATTGCATGCTTACCTATACTAGCACATCAGGAAGTTCATTTTGTATAAGGAAGCCATTGCTTCCATGTCAGGTAGCAAACACAAGAAAGATATTTAAAGCATATCTTTAATCGCCTACTCTGAAAATTAATTTTGTCATTCAAAATTACTGTATTTTGAGATTGTACATATTTATGATTACAGTGTGATAATTCAATGTATGCATATAAGATGCAGTGATAAAATCCAAGACATTACTATTTCCATTACTATTTTCTATCTCCTTAGACATTTATCATGACTTACTGTTGGGAACATTTGAACTCTCCTACTTCTTTATAAAGTACATAATAAATTGTTATAAACTATAGTGAACCAACTATGCTGTAGGACATTAGAACCTATTTCTCTTATCTAATTATACTGAAAATGGTTTTTAAAGACTAAAAGCATTTTGGGAGCTTGAAATGAGGGAAGATTCTCTAGGATGCTGAAATTCAGCAAACAAAATAATTGACAGATAAAAGTTAGTAAGAAAAAAAAGCTGCAGAAATAAAGCTGCAATAAGCAAAGCCAAAATACCAATGACAAACCAGGAAATAATGTTTGTTAAGCACAGGACGCCCAAAACAGCTAATCTCCTTAATGTAGAAAGTCAATAGGAAAAGGAGCAAACCAATAAAAAAATGGGCAAAAGATAAAGACATGTTGGCAAGAAAAGAAATGCAAATGATTGTTGGAAAATTAAAATGTACTTTATGATATTAATAGTAAGATAAATGCAAATTAAAGCTACTCTGGGATTCAATTTTTACCTATCAGATTGGCAAAATTAAAAGGAGCTCAATAGTACAAGGCAATTGATGCAATGTGGAGAAAAAGACACTCAGACTTTGCTAGAGAAAATGTCAATTGGTACAACCTCTGTGGAGAAGAGTATATCATTTGGACTAAATATTCCACTTTTGGGGATTTTTTCCACAGAAACATCCATATATGAGCAAATTGCACAGGTATCAGACTATTGATTGAAGCTGGTTTATACTCACAAGAGAGAAAACAAACTAATCAGCCATTAGCAGGAAACTGCTTAAATAAATTATAGTGTGCTGGCAAATACACTTGGCCACTGTAGAAAAATGAAGCTTTTCATACTAATATATATTTAAGAGAAAGAAGCCGAGTGTGGTGGCACACACTTGTAATCCTAGCACTCAGAAGGCTGAGGCAAAAAGATTGCTATGAGTTCAAGGTTAGCCTAGGCTACACAGTGAGTTCAAGGACAGCCTGAACTACATAGTAAGGCCTTGTGTCAAACACTCAAAAAGAGAGAAATAGAGACAGAGACACAGGAAAAACCACAAAAGTGAGCATCTATTATATTAAGAAAGGTAACACACACATATATATGTATGTGTACACACGTGTGCATATACATCCATGTACATATTGCTTGTATCTGCACAAATATTTTTAAGAAAATACCCAATAAATTTGCTCACTTGCCGCTTCAGTGGTGGTATGAATAGAGACATTTCACTGCTTATCTTTTCAAATGTTTCAAAGTTTAGGCAATGTAAAAAATCACCTTCCTCAAAAATTAATAGAAGATCCTTCCCACATTAGAGATTTCCACAGTATTCCCACTGCTGGAGGCCTCTGCTATACACACACACACACACACACACACTCATACACAATCCTTCTGAAAATATCTTGTGGATCTTTCAGATTTCTTCCCTAACCACCCCACCCTCCCAGGGAAAGTGAACCATGTCTGTTATACCCACTCAGAGTACCCTGTGGAATTTACTACATGGATGTTAGCGGGTAATTGTTTAATATCTGTGATAGTGAAGTGTGATGTTAATTTGAATGGGTTAAGAAATACCTAGCTGGGCCGGGGAGTTAGCTCAGCAGCGTAAGTGCCTGCTTGGCAAACGCAAGGTTGTGAGTTCAATTCCTGGCACCAAGAAAGAAAGAAAGAAAGAAAGAAAGAACCTAGCAGATTCGTACAACACAGTTTTGATAGGTCTGGAGAAAGACATGTAAGCAAACACTGAAGAGGGAAACTCCATCCTGGATGTGGGTAGCACCAACCAATGGGCTTGTAGCTTGGATGGAATGAAAAGGAAGTAAAGAAGAAATCTCCCCTTTTGTGCTTCTTTGGAGGTGCTACAGCCTTTGCCATGCTTTTGGATCTCCAGTCTTTTCAGGCTTCCAGGACTGACTTCAGCCTTCTAATGCAGACCGTTTGGCTTTGGCTTCCCAATACAGATTCATACCAGCGAGCTCTTGGCCGTGGACTTTCAACTCTCCCCTCTGGCCCTCCAGAGCACAGATGGCTGTTTTGCATTCTTTTGCTCTTCACTTCTCAGGCAACCATTCTGAGCCTACTTGGTAAATTCTTTATATATCATAGAATCTGTTTCTCTAGTGAACCTTAGATGATACAATACCTGTCTGCCTCCTGGCAAGCACCATAAAGATAACTCTCTAGTGAATCCCCAACACTGACCACCACCTTCATCTTCTTCCAAGAGGCTTTGAAGCTTTCTTCCTTCAGATAGGAGGCAGAGAAAGAAAGGTGTAATAACAGCACGAACAGTTGTGCTCCCACTGGGAACTCAGCAGAGTCTAAGTGCTTTCTGCCTATTGACACATTTAATTCTCAGCAGGACAGTAAGCAGTTTACAGATGAAAAAACAGAGGCTTGGGGAAGATAAGCCGCCTACCCAAGGTCAGCAGGATTCAAGCCAAGAGATTCAGTTCTAGAGCCCATATTCTGGTCCCCTAGAGGGAAGACAGGACAAGGAGGTAGGGGAGGGAAGAAAGATGAAAGTAGTTTCCCAGAGTGGCAGGATGGAGCATTTTACAGATTTCTCCAGAACAAGACCTCACAAGGGCAATAAGCTTTTTGGTCGGTAAAGGTACCAGACCACCACTAAGGAAGATTCCCGAATGCATACCAGCAAACTGACAATATTGGACCTTGACAAAGAGACAGCAGGCCTGGAGCATGACAGCTGTCTTGCCTAGATGAGCAGGTAGTGCACATCGTAGATAAATACACTACCTGAAGTAGGTTAATAGGTTTTATTGAATTAACAGTGATGGAATAATTATAGCAAGCAACAGCAGCAGGGAAGCTGGAGGTTCTAACTGAAGATAATTTAAGCACGTGGCAAGATCAGAAGTTCTGACTTGAGGATGGTGAAAACTTCCCTAAGACTGGAGCTGTATTATTTTATTATTTTAAATTGCCAGTATCCAGGGTGGTATATCTGAGTTCTCTATAAGTCAGTAGGAAGCCATCTGCAGGTTAGGAAATAGTGACGAGAGAAATGGGGAAATGGGAAATGATAAAAGATAGAGTCGTGATTTCTGACGCAAGTAGGATTTGACTTGCATCCTTAAAGATATACAGGGGATTAGTGGTTGTCAGAGGCTTCAGGTAGGAGCTTAGGGGGAGTGAATGCTTAAGTAGAGCATTTCTTTTGAAAGTAATGAAAATATACTAGAATTAGATGATGATGATCATCCAAAAACCTTGTGACTGTGCTAAGGCCACTGAGATATACATTTTTGTTTTGTATTTGTTTTGTTTTTGGTGGTACTAGGCATTAACCCCAGAGCCTTCACACAGGCTCTCACAAAGCGTTGTCTCACAAAGCGTTAAGCGTTAAGCTGCAATCCTCCTGCCTCAGCTCCCCAAGTGATGAATCAGATTTTAAATAGCCAACTTTAAGAATTATATTTCAATTTTTATAGAAAACAATATCCCATAGTAAGGCTTTCTGTAAGGATAGAAATTCATAAGCATTGGAGTTAAACTTTGGTTGTCATCCAGAGACTATGAAATTCTGTATGAACTGGGCAAGTTTCTCAATCCCTCTTAGACTTACATTGCCCATCTGTGAAATGGGAAATTCACCCACCAAGGCCACTGTCAGGATTGATGCTTGTCTTTATTTGAGATTGCAACTGAAATTCACTCAAGAAGCATAAGCCAAAATAAGCATTGTATGAAATGTGTCAAAGACATCTTACAGAAGCTCTGGTTACTAGGAACAGTCTGACCCCATAAGAAACTTGCATCAGGCATGTAAAACGTTATCAAAAACCAAGCTTTGCTTTCTTTCTGGCATTATGTGTAGTGAATAAGAGAATTTCTTTAAAACAATTGATTCATGGAAAAATCAAGATTTTGCATTGCATTTAAAGTTAATCCATTAGAATCACTTAGTCACTTGCAAAATAACATTTTTGTGAAGGAGAATTAATTTGAATACCAAATAAGAAAAGGCTCAATATCCTAGCTGATAGACTTGGAAAGCAGTTAATAATCGTAAGCTTAGAGCCCAAATCGACCTCCTGTGACAAATTTAGTCTATGACCTTAGAAGGACAAATGGACTTTTCTAAAGTAAACACTCAAACAAATAGGGTTTCTTAAACAATTTTTTTAAATCTCAGGCTCATTAAAAAAAAATCCATCCTAGAATCTCTTAAAACAAAGTTCTTCATAGCCAAGGAAAATGCTCTCCTATTTTGCAAACAAATTTAGAAACTGAACTTGTGCTGACAGGAGAGAAAGTTACATGTAGACTTTCTCTTAATTCTTTATGGAAACTGCCCTAATACTGAAGGGCTTCCTTTATTAATCTGACAGGGTGAGTCTCTGCTCTAGCTGCACAGTGAATTCACAGAGTACCTTTTTTTAAAGTACCAGTGCCCTAGCCCCACTCAAAAAGTCTGATTTCTTCAGCACAAAGCAGGGCCTGGCACATTTGAGGAACAGTCAGGAGGCCCGAGTGGCAGCAGCTGGTGAGTCCTGGTGAGAGGGACAAGAGATGAAGTCCCCTGAGGGAAGGGAGCCAGGTCATGTGCAACCATGTGTGCCAATGTGATAATTTTAGATTTTACTCTAAAAGAACTGGGAGCCATTGAGAAGTCCACTTGGTTGTAAGTAACATAAACCCAACTCTGCTGAGACCACCAAAACTGAGACAGCACTGGTCTTCCAAGTCTCTGACTGGAGTTGAGTTGATCTAAAGCTCCATGTTCTAGGCCTCTTTTTTGGATGCTCTGAGCTACACAGTCATGGGCTCAGAATCACTGGCCAGTGGAGCAACCCTAGGCTCACTACAGCGCTTCCTGTAAGATCATGGTAAAATTCAAGTATTCTATGAAGGTGAAAACCTCACAGATGGAAGAGAAAACGATCTTCCTCATGCAGTTGTTCACAGTCGCGTTGCACAGGACCGACTAAGCATCTCAGGGGTGCAAATGAAGGATCCTTTTCTAAAAAGAAAAGCACCCCTAGTTGACTCTCATTTGTAACCAGGGTTGACTGTGGCAAGTACCCTCTCTATATTGTGCTATTTACACCTGCATTACAATTCTGCGCCCTTGCATGTGGCTGGCACAGTGACTGAATATGGCAAATTAAATAAATAAATAAGCAGAACGTGGCAAAAATAAATAAACATGGAGGTTTGGCTCAGTGGTACAGTGTTTGCCCAGACTATGCAAGGCCCTGGGTTCAATACTCAGCACTGCAATAAATAAATATAAAATCCAACCACATACTTTACGAGAAAGAAAAAACTAGGTTCAGCATTAAAAATCATTAACCCAAAATAAACTACTATTCAGTAACTATGATAAATAAGCCACAGATTAAAAAAGAAAACCAGAGACACTGATATGTGTTTGCAGTGTGATCAAAAATACAGTGCATGTTTAAATTTAAAAGATGGCTACAGTAAAAGATACATTACCATTAATCCTCCTCAAAATCCAGTACTTATCCTAGCTTTGAACCCATTTATGCCATCATTCTTGCTACTTCCTGAAGCAGCTCTGGGAGTCTTCTTTCGTGAGTGGCTTTAGTTACACTGTAGTGACTGCCTTGACTTCCTGAATCAATTCACAGAGCTGAACTTTCATAGTCATTTTGACTTTGGGAAAGAGCCAGACGCTGCAGGGGGCCAGATTCAGGACACACAGTGTATGAGGACATGCTGTAGTATTTCTACGAGCCTGCCTTTCTGTTGAATAGTACTCAGCAGCAGAGACACACGCTGAAGAGAGCTTGCAGGACTGCTCCCAAAAGTGGCAAGAGCGACGTGTGTCTGAAGCAGGGTGGGAGGGGGACCCTAAGGGAGGTTAATGGCAATGTGTTTTACTCTAATAAGTTTTTAAAACTTAAACATTCACTGTATTTCATGATCACACCATGTATGTTCCTTATGCCGAAGTTCTACCAAAGTGTAATGATCAAAGAAATGATCACCTCTTGGCGTTGTTTTCCCTTAACTAAACTCTGAGCAGTAGACAGACCCACAGTAAAAAGCCCTTGCAGTTCTAGCTCCTGTTATAATAGCATGTAGTCATGATTTGCTTTTTTCTCTACTGTTTCCTTTTCTCCATCCTTTAGGGAATCATCTGTATTTGGTTTAAGGGTTCAAAAACAACATCCATGGCTTTGAACAACGGGTTCAAAGAGTGGTCTGCATGTGAATTGAATAAAGAAATAAGTTGTAGAAAAACACTCAAACAAAAATTTCTTCCAGCAGTTTTCTAGGGAAAAGTCAGTTTTGTTCTTCATCTGTCCACCTCAGGTCCTGTCTTTGAACATGTTTTAATGGATATATGTGTTTTACATAGTTTTCAATTGCTCTTATGTTCAGTATTTTTGATTCTGCAATGCTTCCATTTCCTTCTCCATAGAAGGAGGTAATGAAGTGCTTGTCCCAGTCTCCAAGTGCTTGTAATAAGAGCTAGGTATGTTGCTGCTTTAACAATAGCACCATTGTTATTCATATTATCCTTTATTCATTCAACAAACCTTTAGAAAGAACACAGCAAAATGAAATCCACTGTTGCGTTAATCTGTGGTTTTAAAGACTCAGTGGAGGTTCTACAATTTCTGTATGTAAGAGCATCAACCTAGTTGAAAATAAAAGCCAAGACTTCTGTCTGGAAGCAACTGTAAAGAAGGTCAGCTGGTATACTCTTCTGCTATTGTTCTATCCTTTCAAACAAGTGCTTTGTCACCATTTGACAGATGAGATGTTTGAAGCTGTCACAGCTTCCCTGGCTTTTCATAATTACAAGATGAAGATATGAAAATCACACCGTTTAGGAGACACTGGGCTGCCCCGGGGCAGAGACTTTGCCCATCATGTTTAAGACTCCGTCTCCAAATCATAGATGCCTGCCTGACACACCGTGGGTGGAAGGTACCTTAGAAGCAAAGATTGGAGCACAGATTCTTACACACATTCTTAGGTTCTTTCTAAATATTTATTGTGGGAAACTTAGTTACTTTCTTGTTGATGGAACAAAATCCCAACAGCCACAAGTAAAAAGAGGTGAGATTTATTTCGGGCCACAGTTTGTAGAGGTTTCAGTCCATAGTCGAGTTGCTCCGGGACAAGTTAGCACAGCAGAGGAGCAACAGCTCACGGTGTGGCAGCAAGAAGCAGAGCAGTATTAGAGGAGGAAGGATATATACAAGGACACACACATCCTTCCAGGCTACTCCACAGTGACCCACCTTTTCCCATCAAGCTTCGCCTCCCAACATCACACGCAGCTGTAAGCCAGTTCCACACACCAGACACCTTCCAAAAGCCCCACCTATGGCGTGTGAGGCTTTGGGGGACATTTTAGATACAAATCATAATAGAAGATATTCTCTTGGGAAAAGGGGAATGAGAATGAGACATAAAAGCAGAAGAAAGTAGAAGAGATGGATTCAGCAGAAGTCCAGCCTCAGGCAGACCCCACAGAGAGGATGAAAGACATCACAGAGTTAGCCAAGCTTCACCTGAGGCCCAGCCTTTCCTGCACCCTCAGCATGGGAGCTGGCCTCCCTGGGGAGAGTATCCAGGGGCAGCGTTCCAGGCAAGCCTGAGCAACAATTGCTAACCCTAAGCAGTAGACAGACTCACAGAAACCCCTTACAACCCAAACTCCCCTTATAATAGCCAGTAGTCATGATTTGCTCTTTGTTTATTTTTTCCTGTTTCCTTTTTCCCATCCTTTAGGGAATCATCTATGGAAAGGGAAGACCCCCAGTCCTCACCAGACCTGGAAATGCCTGCCTTTGACACCGGCTGTGATTTGACTGTGTCCCTCAAAAAGCACATGTTAGAAACTGAATCTTCACTGCAACAGTGTTGGGAGGTGGGGCCTGAGAGAAGGTGAACAGACCATTGGCTCTACCCTCAGGAATGGATTTGCACTGACTGTAGAAGGGCTCCAGGGTATGAGTTTGGTCTCATGCCCTCTCTTGCCCTCTTTGTCCTTCGGCCATGGAATAAGGCAATAAGAAACCCTTGCCTTGATACAGGGCTTTCCAGACTCCAAAACCCTTAGCCAAACAAACTGTACCATTTATAAATTACTCTGTCTGTAGTATTCTGTTTAACAACTCAAAATGAAAAAAACTACCCCTAAATGGATCTGATGGGAAACCAATATGATCCAGCACAATGGTCAATGTAATTTTTTTGACAATAATTTATAGAGTAATCATAGTTCCCCTATTCTCTGTGTATACTTTCTCTACACACAAGGCGGGACTTTCATCTTATAAATGCTTCAAAATCATTGCTTCTAATTCAGAAACCTTCTCTAGCACAACTCACTGGCTCAGCCAGAGTCACATCTAACTGTGTTTAATTACCACTTCGGGGGAGGAAAGACATAGCTGTTGAGGTTTGAAGCCATAGACTAATACCTTCACCTGTCATCCAAGGCCACTACAAATTAATGGTTGCAATGGGCTTTGTCTGACCACTACACAAAACCAATTTGTGTCAAAGGACCAGAAACACAGCACAAAACATCCACTAGAATTTGCCTATCAAAAAGGGTATTTGCTTCTCAATTTCTCGTACCACTTCTGGGCTGAGAATTCAAACTGGGGACTAATACACTTCTCACACCAAGCTGGAATTAAAGCAGCAATGTGTACTGTAATCATTACTGACAGGAGGAAGCAAGCCAGGTCTTTCCACCTTTTTCCTTTCAATTACATCCATTCTCCACTGGTCCTCAAATGCCCTGCCGTCCTTGTTAGAGCTACTACCCCCTCCCAACATGGCTCTGCTCCTCCCCTTCTCCATCCCAAAAACAAAAGTAGCTGTAAATAGGAAGGAAGACTTGGCAAAGGGAGGGTTACAGTGCAGTCCTTTTCATGGGAGAGAAACCCATGCATTCTCCACACTACAGCCTGAGTGGGCTTCTGAAGACTTGTAGACATCGCTCTCCCACTCAAAACCCTTCAATATTAAAGCTCATAATATGTGTGTCAGTTCCTCAAACATGCAGCTCCCTGCCTGGACCCAGGACCTTGGCCTATCCTGATGCTTGTCCTGGAATCCTCCTCCCCCTATCTGCTCCTTCAGATCAAAGCATAGATGTAATGCCTGGAGCTTCTCTGTCCAATTTCGATTTCACCTGGGTTGTCACAATACAGCTTTTTCTTGTGGCGTGATATAGCTTGTCACTATCATTTCATTTGGAAGTCCTCCAGTGCAGGTGTATGAGAAGAAAGCTCTTATTTTGATGGTGATCAAATGCCCAAATCTATTTTTTTAACTGCTTTCAGGTACAGGGGAAAAAAGAGATGAGGGAATTGAGAGTGGTCAGGAAACACAGTGTATCTGAGGTCGTATGGTTGTTTGTTTAAGGCAAGGCTGACCATTTCCTCCTGAAGTACTCAACCTTTTCGTAAATAACCCACATCCTCTTTTCTCTAAGCTCTGGGGATTGCTGTCTTCCTGGATTGTTGCTGGCCAGGGAAGAGCATCCTGGAACTGCATGGAGGAACCTGACGAAAACTTCATAAGATCCACAAGATCTGGGGGCATCTTCTCCACCCTCATCTGCGAATGCCTTCCTTAAACTCCCAAATTCACTATGTTGCCATCCACACTTCCCCCTGAGATCATCTCAAAGTGAATCTTTAAAGTTATATAAATTGCAATCATTGGTCAGCATCATACTGGTCATTTGCCTGCAGCACTTCCTGTAACATACTAAGTCCCTCTGAGAACAGGGTACATTATAATCCTCTTGCTCCCTGGCTACAGCTCTACCAGGCAGACTGAGTAGAGGTCATCAGTCTTGGGTGACACACAGCATCTTTTTTTCAGTACTAGAGTTTGAACCTGAGGCCTTTGCACCCACCCTTTTTTATTTTTATCATAAGACAGAATCTTGTTAACTTGCCCAAAGTGGGCTTAAACTTGCCATCCTCTTACCTCAGCTTCTCAGAATTCTTGGATTGTAGGCATTTGCCATGATGACCAGCTGGGACATAATACCTTGCCCAAGGTCCTGCAGCTGGTAGGTAGTGGCTCATGATTGTAGTCCCACTTCATAGTCCATGAACTTTTTGTCTCTACATGTTAGTTAAATGCAGCAAGTCTAGGCCCAGGGAAGTGTCCTCTATGCTTTCAGCTATATGACTGGATCCAGAACGTCCCTCAACTCACAGTAGTCTCCCAAACACCTAAGTCTGCCTCCATGAGCCACTACACCCTCATGCAGGAAAGTACAGTCAAAATAGCGGCAGTGCAAAGTCTAACAGAAATCCCATGGCCCTGCTGAGTATCACCACACACACAGGACCGCAGGCACAAAGGAGCTCCCTCTGGAACCAGCACTCCAGACACCAAAGCAGCTGGCTTTTGACTGCCTGGCCTCCAGGCCAGCTCTTCCCAGTATCCCAATGCCCATTTTCTTTCTGTAGCTTTATAAACTTTTCTCAAATTTACAGACAAATCTGTTCTATGATGTGAGATTCTCTGAGTGTGCACCAGCATAGCACACACACAGGACAGCCCACCACCCTCAGCATCCTCTCCTGCTGCCCATCTACCCCCATTTCCTTTCCCCAATTGGAGCCCATCCATTGAGTGGAAATCAAGTTGCCCAGAGCAAATGTACATGCCTATAGTTCCATCACTCTGGTAGTCTGAAAAAGGGTAATTGAGTTCAAGCCTATCATGGTAAACATAACAAAACTCTGTCTCAAAATTTAAAAATTCAAAAAGGGATAGGTCCAGCAAGGCTCACTTCTTTCAGCATTTTTTTCCCCCAGGGATCAAACTCATGACCTCACACTTGCCAGGCAGGCGCTTATGCTGCTGAGCTAAATCCCTGGCTTCTTTCAGCATCTTGTTGGGGCACAGTATGAGCTCCTACTTCCCAGACCTGGACAGCCCCGACCCTGGGTGTTTCCTGTTTTCACCTACTACATCTATTAAGGGAACTCTTTTTTTTTTATTTTTTTTTTTTTTACTACAGAGAGACTGTACAGGGTAGAGGTTAAGTACTTTTCAACACTGTGGAACCAGGGAAACTGAATTCAAGTTCTAGAATTCTTTAAGAATTAAAAGATATCATACATCTAAAGGCTTTTAGAACAGTGCCTGGAGCATCGTGAAGTCTCTAAAAAAGTAGATTATAACTATTATTATCACTTCTTTCATTTTTTTAAATTTTATTTAAAGAGAAAAAAAACAAACAAAACAGAATAAAGGGTAGCAACAATACAGAATTCCAAGGAAAAAGGGAAAAGAACCAAAAAAAAAAAAAGAGTAAGAAATCATTACTTGACAAATTACATACTGACATCTTGGAAATAGTTGTTCAAATTACGTAATTAAAACATACAAAGTATACATTCAAACAGTGAGACTGTTAACAGTTCTGCTCCACGATCTGACAAAAACAGCAATATGGTCATCCATCTTACGCACTCAAACATACATGCAATTATATCAAAAGGGTAAAATTAAACACCACAAAACAAAACAAAGCAAGTCACAAGAAAGCAATGTAAGAGAAATAAATTTCAAAGCTAGACAATCGGAGATATTCACTCTTTATCATATTGACTCTTGTTTTCTTCCTAATAGTTGTCCATATTGTCACATACAGGGAGTTCACGTGAAACAACATAGTATGGAACTGATCTAAGCAGTACGAGGAGGGCATTTCAGGTCTTCAAGACCAGACATTAGGGAAGTCAAGAATGGCTGTCATAGT
>PVJX010033550.1:0-19587 GCA_004027295.1 Dolichotis patagonum | reverse complement strand
CCTCAAGAGGGGGCACTGAGTTTAAGGTAACAGGGTCTCTGGGGGTGCTGCCCATTAGGATAGTTCTAACAAGAGGGCTGTTACAAAAGCGTGGGTCTGGCTCCTCCCACACCCCCAGTCTCCTGTGCACACAGCACTATCTGCCAGGAGGCCCTCACCAGAGCCTACTCCATGCCGGGCCTAGGCTCCTAAACCCTAGAGCGTCAGCTAAGTACATTCCCCCTCGACTAGTTGTTGGTGGTGCGCACTTCCCTTAGGGCTCCAGAGATGAATGTGCGGCCTAAGTGTGGCCAGCAGAAAGCACCTCTCAGACCAACACTGTATCCAAGGTTGCACATGGCACTGACTCTATGCTTGTGAGGGCCTACTCCCCTTCCAGTGAGATGTGGCCGGAAAATGCCAGTGACACTTTTGTCCCCGGGTGGAGAGAGTCTGTCCAAGGATAAAGCTGACACAGAAGGCAGCAGAGCCATGAGCTGAAAGGGACAGATTCCTAAGGACACCACTGCACACTGGGCCCGACCTGCCTACCAGATGGCCTCTGGCTTTTCCAAGAGATGAGACAGTATGTTCCCTCGTTAAAGGAAACCTCACCTATTCTTTGAGTGGGATTCTGGGCTGGAAGACGTATCAAAGCTAGTACTTGTGGGGCAGTCCCGAGAAACAGGTTTTTGAGAAATGAATGAATTAAATTTTGCTAACAATCTAATTAGAACAGGACAGTTCAGTGTGTCTTGGTGCGACCCTTTTTAACAAACTCACTTTAATCTGGTGTTTTACAGCTACAGAACCTGTGACGGTGTTCATGGGTATCATGGTTCTGAAACCACACACGTGCTGACGTGAGCCCGATCCTATAGATCCTATAGCATGCATTTAGGTGCCCAAGGAGATTTGTGTCTGCATGAACCAGCACTGCACCGAATCTGTGAACCTGTGGCCTAGAGCATTCTAGCAACATCTCTCAGCCAAGATAGATGATAGTGCCAAGAACACCGTGGTACAATCAGTGGTTGACCCAAGAAAATAGAATTCTTCTTTGCCACCTTTATGTGATCGATTTAAATACTTAATATTATTATTTCCAGTGATTCTCAGGTCCTGCTCATGCTGTTTCTCTGTGAAGACAAAGGTGATTGTTGGTTTCCTAGTAAACTTTGCTTTCCCGCACCAGCAGGAAAGGTTTGTAATATCCTTTGTTTCAAGCTTTCTATTGTAATAAGATCTAGCTGGTGTAATATTGCATTGCTGGCGTAGCCCATCAACTTCATTTAATTCAAAGTGACTTAATTATTCCAGAATAATGAATTTATAAGGAAAAAAGAGAAATAAAGAACAGTCGGGCTACATTATATTCCCAAGGGAATTACAAAAAACGAGAAACAAGTGCATGCGGGTTTGACTAAGCTCAATAACGTGGCGGAGGGACACTTGTGAACACTGAGAATTTTTAAAAGGCTCCTTTTGAGACTCTAAAATGAAAAGGTCTCAAGGATCTAAAACATAAAGTACAGAAGAGGCTTGCATCTGTTACATATTCTGGTGATCTCATTTCTTCTACAAATAATTAATATGCACCTCCAACATATAAGGATTGCTTAACAGAGGCCACTCTCCCACATAACAAGTCACAATGACTTACTAATACCACTCTGGACTTGTAAGTTGGGATCCAAACAAGGCCATTCTCTCTCTCTCTCTCTCTCTCTCTCGCTCTCTCGCTCACTCTCTTTGTCTCTCTCTGTCTCTCTCTGTGTCTCTTTCTGTCTCTCTGTCTCTATTCTATCTCTGTCTCTCTCTTTGTCTGTCTCTGACTCTCTGTCTCGGTCTCTCTCTTTCTGTCTCTGTCTCTCTCTGTCTCTGTCTCTGTCTCTGTCTCTGTCTCTGACTCTCTCTGTCTCAGTCTCTCTCTTTCTGTTTCTCTCTGCCTCTGTCTCTGTCTCTGTCTCTCTCTGTCTCTGTCTCTCTCTTTCTGTCTCTCTGTCTCTCTCTGTCTCTGTCTCTCTGTCTCTGTCTCTCTCTGTCTCTGTCTCTGTCTCTGTCTCTGTGTCTCTCTCTTCCTCCTAGTGAGCTGTACAGGCCTCCTCCTCTCCTCCTCGTATCTGCCCTGATATACCATAACTGCCATTGTCCCAAAGACAACCCATGTGAACATGGACTGAAATTTGGAGCCGAAACAAACCTTTCTTCTTTTTAAGCTGATCATTTCGGTACAGCATTTTGCCACAGTGATAGGAAGCTGACTGCCAACACATCATAGGTCCTTTTTCCTCTCTCCATAATGGCGCAGCAATAGTAGCCCGTGATCTCATCCTTCTCCTGTATTCTCAATTTTGCCAATCGAATCCCTATGGCGTCATTTCACGTGTTTCTCTGCAGGTTCAATACTTTAGCCAGAAATCGGCACATGTTATCAGGTGCTTACATTCAGAGATACACAGTGTCTGCTTGCTTCTCTTTTTGTGAAGCAGGTAATCACTGAGGAAAGCACAGAAACCAGAAAACTCTGCTGTTTCGTTCTATCCCCTGTCATCAGTGGAGAGCTCTAACTCTTCAATAGAACAAGAAACCTTCCCAAATGCCCCAGGAGGCATGAGATTCAGGTGTAAAGTCGAGGCTGGAGGAGTGCTCGACTCCGTGCTCTGTTCACTGGCTGACTGGACCCCTGACGTCTTAGATTGCACATGAACTGATGACAGCCGCTTTTGTTCCAGTCTACGCCACAGACGTTTCCCCCATCCGCCTCCTGCTGCTCGCCTGTGCATCTTCCCTGAGACTCAGCGCCTGGCATGTTTCAGCCCACTGTTGTTTGCTGTCATTCCAGGTACGGATTTTAACGCAATGAATGAGTTTCCACACACTGCTGTTACTCTGACCGATTAGGCTTTCGAGGTGTCACCCGGGTCAGTGGGCAGCCAGGTCCAGCTGGAGGTTATGTCCTCAGGAGGGGTCTAAGGAGCTTCTTTTCTGTCTGTGGGTGAGATGCCATGGTCCAGCATCTTCTCAGGCACATTTTGATGGGACACGGATGCCAGGAATACCCTGGCTACGTCACTAGCTACATCCTGGGTTCGGAGCCTGTCCAGTGGGCAAAATCAGGAAATGTGCATTTTAGGTCAAAAGGCATTAGGAGTTCATATTAATAATTACAGCTCAAGTTTAAAATTTTAGCACTTTTAGATAAATTCTGTTCTATTTTTGTCTTTCCTTATGCTGAATATGACATTTTTGGGATGACATTAATGTAATACATTATTTGATTTATGTAAAATTTACTTAACTTCTTTTCACACCACAATATCAGCATTATTATTATCAAAAACAAGAACATTTCTCTGAGATTCCTTCTGTCCTTAATATCTATTCCACTAAGGTACACAGCAAAATTACTGCACTCAATAGAACTTTAAACTGATTTCTTTCTATATGGGGGTTAAACAAACAATGCATAATTTTATTGGTTTCATTTTTCTTTCGGTTTTGAGGAGGGGCCATTAGAAAGTAACATCTCACCAGACTATAGATAATAATGTCTTTCACATTTACTATGTATGTCTCTAGTCGTTTGCACACACAGAAATCATTATAAAGTGAAATCATAGTTACTACTATGGTTTGAATGTACAAATGCTGGACACTGGACTCCATGTGGTCATGCTGAAGTGGTGGACTCTTTATAAGGTAAAGCCTTCTGGGAGGTCATTAGGTCCCTGGGGCTCTGCCCTCAGAAGGAAAGAATGCTGGTCCTGCAGGAGCGAATTGCTTCCTGGAAGAACAGGGGCTATCATGAGCAAGCCCCACCCCTTCCTGCCCTCTTGCTTCTTGTTTGGCCTGCGATCTCTCTTACACACTTGCCTACCATGCAATACCATTTGCTGTGTTATGACCAAGCCAGAAGGCCCTCACCAATGGTCAACCGGATGGGGCCACCGCAGCTTACACTGTCAGCATCTGAAATGCTGAGCTACATAAATCTTTTTAAAACTCAACCACCTTTGCCTCAGGCATTTTGACAAAGCAGCACAAAATAAAGTCAGTTACATAAGCATTGTATTTGTTTCATTCACACCAAGTGTATCATAAACCTGTTTTCATTTCATTAAAATATTTCCAGATCATTATTTCAACACCTTCGTAGCATTTCATCCTTCAGATAAATTGCAACTCTCTCAGTGAATTCTCTACTGCTGACCATTGAAGTTGTGCACAATTTTTTTATAATTTTAAACAACACTGTGATGAATATCTTTGATAAAGAAATATGTTCACACATTTCCAAATTAGTGCTTTAGGGTAAATTCTCATAAACCAATTTGCTAAGCCAAAAATAAAATAAGTACATAAAACAATCACTTCAGCCTTTTGCCTCATGCAGCTAAATTAGGCTCCTAAAGTATATGAAGATTCTTCCACTTCCTAAACTCTCAGTGACACTAGGTATTATAAAAACCATGTTTTAATTTCTCTAATTGAGCCATAAATATTGTATGTGATTGTTGACGACATACACAGTTTTTTAAATGGTTCCTACAGTTATTTGTTCGTTTGCTCTCTATTTCAACACAAGTGTGAACCTGCGTTTGCCATTGGTCTCTCCCTGTGCCATAGCTGTGTGCAGCACTGACCCACAGACACCTGCCCGACCTCTCCCGGCTCAGGTTCCAGAGTAGAACCGATAGAACAGAAAGGCCGATAGAAGTCAGCCATGAGAGGGACGCAGTGTCATGAAGGTGCGAAACAGCAAGATCACACTAGACGGCCCTGAGAAGAAGGGGAGACTGTACCCCAAGACCAAAAGCAGAGTGAACTTTAACCAGGAGGTGAGCAGGTGACAGGCGGAGGGAACAACCGAAAAGGGGGGAAAGTGTGTGCAGAAACCCTTAGGTAAAATTCATGTGTTTTCTTAGTATATAAACACTCTTTTCTGGAAAGAGGACCCAAAACTCCGAGGACCCTTTTCCTGAAGGGCTGAGCGATAGGAAACACCTAGGGTAAAAAGAAGTGTAAACGCCTTCTGCCTCTTGTGTCAGACCCCGCTCCTGTGTGCACTCCTGCGTCTCCACCATCCTCACCAACACAGGCAAAAAGGACCTCTGCGTCACTCCCTAGCACTGTCCCAGCCACATCACAGGACGGCAGTGATTTACAACATCTGTCCATCCCAGCAGCTTAGAAAGAGAAATCTTCATGATTATACACGCTTGCTGTTATTTAAATATTTACCAACATTAAACACCAAAGGGCTGTGCAAATGATCCAGGGATTCATATTGTTCTAAGCTAATATTCCTTGTACAATATTATGCAAATTGCATAAACTTTATTTTGTTGTTGTTGCTGCAAGCAGTATATCCCAAGGCAGCCGTTCACTAAGTTGAAGCAGATAAAGTTTTAATAATGAATAGTGATGATGAATAAGTCACAAAGTTTGTACAATGCTAATGCACTAGTTCACCCTAGGGTAGTTTATTAGATAAACAAGTAACATTTCCTGCTTTGCTTTGCTCAAGTGGTGTCGTTTTCCTGGAAATGTTTGTGCAATAAATTATTTCAACCCATTAGGTGTTAACGAACAAATCATATTCACTTGCAATCTGTCGTGAATTGCTGAGAATTGAGATTTAAATACTGGAATTATACATTAATTTTACTTTGCAACGGCAAAGCTGGTTAAGAGAAATTAAACTTGGCTGAAATGGGAACAAAACAGTATGTCTGATGCTGAATATTTTAAGCTTGCAAAGGAGGCTGTGAATTGTTTCATTAATATTCAGAACACTTGGGCGTTTGTGACAACGAGAAAATGCAAATAATAGCACCATGCCTTGGGAATACCCATTAGCAGGCCGTGCCTGGGCAGGCAGTGTGTCTGCCCACAGGATGCCCATGTTGGCTCAGCGTGGGTCAGGGCCCCAGGCACCTGTGTGCTGGTCTGGACCTCTCTTTTGGCTGACCTCCCTCTTGGCATCCTCTGGGCAGAACCGATCCCATGCCAGAAGGTGTCATCTGTCTGGGCCTGTTACAGCCTGCTTCCATTTAGACGGGCAATTGAAAAATATCTCAGAGAATTTATGCACTAGCAAATAGCTGGAAACAACCTCTGCGTGCATCGGAAGGTAGAACACCAGAAAAATGCCGTCCATCTGGATAATAAAGGTGTCTCCAGCCACTGAAAGGAAAGAGGCAACCCATATGGTCCAAAATTAATTTCTAAGGTTTTTTTTCTAAGTTTCTCACATGAATGTTATTGAAGAAAACCCTATTTACAGAAATGTGTGCAGAAACACATGTGATGATGAATTTTCCCAAAGTGAACAAATTTGGGGAACCAACGCCCACATCAGCTGGAAGATCACCTCCCCTGGTGGAGCATCTGCACCCTAACTTCAGACACCACAGCTAAGTAGGGCGCCACCAACTGCTGCACCTCTGGGTCCTGCCAGTCAGGCTGAGGTCAGCAAGGCTGGCCCTGTGGCCGGCAGCTGTCCTTCGCTTGTTCTCATGACTCATCTTCATTCACACCTGCCGTTCCGCTGTCTAAACACACTACATTTCACTCCTGCTCCTCGGGAGGGACACAGGAATCCTCTGCAGGCTTCAGCAGTTACAAGCTGTGCTCCTTAAACAGTTTTGTACTTATCTCTGGTGAGCTTAACCCTAGAGCATAACCTGAAGGCTATGATATTTTTTACCATAACCAAACTCACGTACCGTGGCGCTGTGAGCTCCCTCGGTGCCATACACACGTGCGTGCCAAAGCAAGTGCTGCCACGTACACATGTGTGCACGCATGTTCACTAGTGACGCACACAGAAAGCGTTTCTGACACACATGAAATAGCGACCATACCTGCCCACGAGGAGAATGCTTGAGGGCGGAGGGGCCTTACTTTCACTGTTTATTCTTTCATACTGCTCTACATTTTCCAAGTGTCTAGATTAAGTTTTCAACATAAAATCAGTTAATCAGAGGAAAGGGAATATGATGAATTGGAAGTCATTTGGGTTCTGTCTGGACATATGGTCATTATTAGAACATTACACTTTATTTTCCTTCAGCTGTACCTTCCCAATGTGTATCTCATGTACGTCTCTTAAAAAGAGTGAGAAGCAGCATCTCCACGACCGTCTCCATGCACATCTAAGCTCCCGGTGACCTGAGAAGTGAGTGTTTTTTAGTAACCCAGCTCCACTAAGGGGGCTCCAGAGGGCAGGGGCAGGCGAGCGGCCCAGGATCATGGGGCCCTGGTTGCATCCTGTCTCCACTCCTGACTACATCCACAGAGCCTGGAACACGCTGGAGCCCAAACCAAGGAGAAGGAATGGAGCAGAGGGACTGCGAGGTCCAGGGTGAGAGGAACCGCCTGAAAGAAACTGGGGAGCCCCTTGCCCCCTCCTTAGCCTTCAGCACGGGGTCTCCTGAGCAACCCCCCAAAACTTCAGTGTGCTCTGCAGGAGATACTTTAGGCCAGGGCTCAGCACATGGCTTTTGTAAAGGATCAAGCAGTAAATACTTTAATTCTGTGGGACATTCAGTCAAAGGCCAGTGTTCTAACTCTTAACGTATCTAACACTCAACAGGAACCAAGCAAGTCTAAACAATGGAGAAGTTTTAAAAGTCTAAGACAAGAAAGAATAAACTCAACCTTGAGTACTTTATGTAGTTAAAACACATTACAAATGCAAGGAGTATGATGACTTGTAAGATGGATGAAAGCTGGGAAATTGATATCCAATAGATAAGTGCTATCAAAAAACAATAAATAAATGAAGGTCAACCACCCAGGTGGCACATCCTATAAGCTCAGCACGGAGACAGAAGGATCACAAGTTTGAGCACACCCTGGGCAACTCCGTGACTGACTGAAACCTTGTCTCAAAATATAAAATTAAAAAATGGCAGGGGGCATAGTTCATTGTGAAGGCCCGAGGTCCAATCCTCAGTACTAACCCAAAAACAAAAATGGTAAATGGTACTTTTAGGAGAATGAGAAATGATATCACACTATCAACTGTTTAAATCACAAATAGTATTTCATACACAGAAGTGACAATAAAAGCAAAAAGTGATGAGGAATCAATGGAATTATAAGATTTTTACATTTTATGAAGTGGTAAAATAGTATATGAATCTGTCTCTGATAATTTGAAGATAAACATTATAATATCTAAAATAGCCACTAAGATAAATTTTAACACATAAAATTTAAAAAGAGAAGGTAAATGGAATACTTAAAATGATTCCCTTAATCCAAAAGAAGATAGAGAAAAAGTAAGATAAGAATAAAGAATAAATGGGACAAATAAGAAAAACTGACAAAATGGAAGACAAATCCAAACATATTGACAACTGCATTAAAAATTTGTAGCCTAAACATTTCATGCAAAAGGCAGAGATTGTCAGATTTTGGAGCAAAAAAAATGAAATCTCAGCTACGTGCCACTTGCTGGATGTATTCTTTACATATAGACAGTTGAAAGCAACTGTACGGAAAAATGTTTATCAAGCAAAAAACAAGCATAGGAGCCCCTGGCTATCAGGAAAATTATGTGTAAACAGACAGTACCCTAGAAACAAGGGACATTTAATAATTACTAAAGAGTTAACTTAGGAATAATTCATAACTATAAATGCTATGGAAAAAATAGATTGAGAAAACAAGTAGAAATGGAAGGGGAGATAAGAGACAGTTCTTAGTTGCAAACTTCTGTCTCAGTACTTACCACAACTACTAACGACTGAATTCATAAGGTTACAGAGTATTGGCTCAACACCATCAATCAACCTGAGTATCGAAGCATAGACAGATAATCAATTATCAAATCAAGTCTATAAATTCAAGGGATTGAAATGTACAGAATTTGTTCTCGAATCAAAATGGTTTAAAGACAACAAGACTGCTAGAAATCCTCAAGTGGTTAGAAATTAACCAGAATGCCTCTGGCTTTGTAACTGTTTCTCTCATTGCTGAGACAAAACACCCACACATAAGGTGAAGTGAGGAAAGGTTTATTAGCTCACAGTTCATAGGCATTTGGTCCATAATCATCTGGCTCCAAGGCAGGGTGGCCTGGCAGAGGAGAAACTTTCACAGCTGGCAGAAGGTAGCAAAGCAGCAGGGACCTTAACCGCATCTCCCTGTTCCTTTCATGCTCTGTCTAGGCTGCCAGGATTAGGGTGATGCTAAACCAATCAACAGACTGCTATAGGAATCCTAAACCCTCAAACCCAGCACTGCACCATGAATCCACCCCACACTCCAGACCCAGCCCCAGGCAAAAGCCCAACTATGACCACATGAGGCTTTACAGGGACATCTGGACACATGCCATAACAGACTCTAAATAATGCATAAGTCAAAGAATAAACCACAAGGGAAAATAGACAGCAGGTCAACTGAATAATAGTAAAAGAAACAGAACAAACTCTCAACATTATAGGATGCTGCTGAATTCATATTTATAGGCAATTTATATCTTTAAATATATGTATAGTGATACATTTTAAAAGAAGGTTTAAGATGAAGGGACCAAGCTTTCAATTTAATTAGCCAGGAAAATAAAAACAAATTTAACCAAAGGAAATAAAGTAGAAGAAGTAGAAAACAATACCAACATCAAAAAATAACAATAGCAAAGTTCAAAGGCTGGTTCTTTGAAAAGATTAATAAAACGGGTAAACTCACAGCAAGACTGATAAGGAAAAAAGAGAAGACGTAAATCATTAATATGAAGAATTAAAGTGGAACTATTACTAGTGATCTGACAGGTATTACACGAATAACAAAAAGAATGAATGATTTTACCAGTAAACTCTACAAGGCAGATAAAATTATTTGAGAAACATTGCAAGTGTAACATAGGGATTAGTACAGATGCATGTGTAATATCTATTGAATGTTGAATTTATAACAAAAAACTCTTCCTAAATAGTGAAATACAATTCCAGAGAACTTCAATAGAAATGTTAACCAACGTTTAAGAATGAAAATAATATCATATTTACATACCTTTTACAGAGAAAAGAAGGAAGACATATTTCCTACTTGATTTAGGAGGACAGCATAAGGCCAGTACCAAAATATGCAAACCAAACAAAATTATACGTCAATATCCTCCATCATATAATTGCAACAATATTACATGCCAAGACATAACATATATCATGACCGAAAGAGCTTATTTTAGGAATTCTATTGGATTCAACATTCAAAAGGCAGAATAACTCCCCACATTAATACAGTTAAAGAGAATAACCATTTGTTCATATAAATAAGTGCAGAAAAAACATTTGATAGCATGCAAAACCTAGAAATAATGTCCTAAGCTCTTAGGAAAATGGCAATAGGAGGGCAACTTCAAAATCTGGTAAGGGCTTATAACTCTCTCTATGGAGTAGGAATGCTTCCCTTTTCATATCAGGAATACCCCAGTCCTATTCAGGGCTGGACTCGAGCCCTTAGCTGTTGCAATATGACAAGAAAAAGAAAGAAAAGCCACAAAGCCAGGGAAAGCCAGTGTATGCTTCCACTAACGATTATATAATTAAAAAATTTAAGGAATCTCTGAAGAAAATCTATTAATGCTAGTAAGTGAACTTAGAAATGTTACAAAATACAAAGTCAATGCACAAAACTGAATTATATGTCCAAATTTAAGCAATGAAATGGAACAATGAAGTTAAAACATAATAGATTTATAATTGCATACAAAACACCTAGAATAAGTTAACAAAAGACCTGCAAGACCGCATCACTAAGCACTGTACAACACTGTATTGTAATAATACAAATTACTTTTTAAAATTTAATAAACACCTACAGCTGGATGATTAGTATTGCTAAAATGTCTGGTTCTCTTGAGTTGATACATAGATCATGTACAATACCAGTAATAATCCTTCAGTCTTTTAAAATAAATTGAAAAGCTGAGGGTACAACTTATTTAGAAATGCAAAGGACCTAAAATAGCAAAAATAATTTTAAAGACTATACTCAGAGTTGGAGAACTTACATGCTTTAATTAAGGCTTAGATAAAGTTACATCCAGTAACCAAGCCTGGATGATACTGTCACAGGATAAAAGCACATCAGTGGAAGAGAGCAAAGGGCTCAGCAGGAAGCCTCTTCGTGGAGTTTTTGTCATGGTTGTTGCTGCTGTCCTTGTTTCAGCTCTTGCTTTTCAGGGCTGGGTATGGAACCCAAGGCCTAGGAGGTGTGGGGCAATCGCTCTACAACTAAACTGCACTCCGGCACGTTAATGTTTTGTTTTGTTTTTGAGACAAGGTCTCACTAAATTGCCTAGGTTGGCCTTGGAGCCCTTCCGTCTCGGCCTCCCATATAGCTGGGATTAGGAGCATATGCCACTACACCGAGTTCCTCACTGATTTTTGAGAAAGACATCAAGTCGACTGAATGAAGAAAAGGAGCTATTCTCAATAAATGACGCTGAGAAATTTGGACAGCTGTGGGAGGGTAAGAATGAATGCTTTCCCCCACCATGTTCTATACTAAAATAGTAATAGATAACAAACAGTTCTAAATATAAAGTTATTATTATAAAACCATAAAAACCAAAATGCAGTTATAAAGATTAAATGAGTTTTTTTTTAAATCTTGCTTTTTAAAAATCATGACTTGGGAAGCAACCACAGGAAGACAGAAAATATTTATAATACATTTGTCTAACAAAGGACTTGTATCCAGAATGTTTAAATAATTCCAATAAATCAATAATAAAAAGGCCAACATTTCAATTAAAAGAGTAAGGAAAAGACTGTAACAGAACACTTCACAAAAGAAAATACTGTATAAAATGGCAAATCAGCAAATGCAAAGGCATCGTTAATCATTAGCTAATCCAGATTCCAGTGAGACACCAACTCACGTCCTCCCGCCCAGCCCACATGAAAAAGACTAACACTCTCCTGTGTTGTCAAGGACATGGAGCAACTGGAACGCTCACATGTTGTTGGCAGAAATGCGAAACAGTACTTTGGAGAATTTGGGGCAGTTCTGTATAAAGTCTAACACGCAACTCCCCTCCAACCCAGTAATCTCACCCCTATATATTTACCTAAGGCAAGTGAAAATATATGTCCACAAAAACTCGCACAAGAATATAGTAATAATGTTGACAACAACCTCATTTATAATAGCTCATACATGGAAACAGCCCAGATATCCACTGACAGGTGAGTGCTTGAACAAACTGAAGCATAGTCATTAAAAAATGCTACTTGGCAATAAAAAGGAGTGAGGAACTGTTATTATACAACATGACAGTGCCACCAAAAAAGCCAGAATACTTTGAGTGCGATTCCCTTATATTTCTCACATTTAAAACATGAATGAGTCTGTGGCGATGGAGTTAGAAAGGGCAAAGGTCCTGCTACCTGCTACCTGCGATGACCCTGTGAATGAATATAACTCACCGAACCCAGTCTTTAAGATCTGTGCATGTAATTGTTTATACACTATTTCTTATTATAAAAATATTTCTTAAAACAGGGCCTATCTTGTGGATGCCAAATGAATAAAACTTAAGAGAGGAGTTGCCAAAGTGATAGGAGAAGGTGAGTTCGCTGCTACCCCACAGTCCAAATCTGTGGACAACACAAGGCCTCCTGAAACCCTGCTGTCCCCTTCTGACCCTTCAGATGGGCACAGCCCCTGTGATGGAAGCAAAGAGGAAGTGGCTCCTCACTGGTAAAACTGCTCTCAGAAATGGGAATTCTGCCAGCTCCTTCCCTCTCTCTGAGTCCCCAAGCAAAAGCATCCACCTTTTTGTTGTCGTCCTTTTACAACTTGCAGCTTGGTTCATCTCACTTGTGATCGCTAGAATGCACCCATCCTAATATCCTCTCTTCACAGTATGTTTTTCCAGTTTCTTACCTGAAATTCACAACTTAGATTCCTTCCTACTCAGTGTGACGTATACCTCACTTGCATGTCGGAGGGCACGGAGGAGGAGGAGGAGGAGGGAGGGCACCCTGCATCTCTTCGGGCAGAGCGCACAGTGCCATCTGTGTGCAGGGAACCCCAGCGGTGAGGGCAGGGGCCCCACTCCCCCGCTCAGCAGCTGCAGCAGTAGCATCTGCACTTTACCCACCCGGTCCCCATACATGTTAACACAGCCTGCCAAACCAAACACACGAATTACTTTAACTTAATTTAATTAGCACGATTTAATTTTAACTTGCACGGAGTTTGTTGGACCAAAGGACAGAATTTTACGCTTATCTATTCTGTGCAAGAAAGCCTGAGATTTTCTTTGATCATCGTCTAATTTTTCTGCTCGAACAATTAGCCCTTGCTTGGTTGTCTTCGCTTTCAGGCACAAGCTGATGTTGATTTTAATTACTTAACCTAAGACCAAGGCAAAGCCGAATACCCACTGAGCCCCATTTCAATTCCAGTGCCTTTAATGTGAAATCTACAGCTCGCAGAGCTGGACTTGGCTCTCTGAATCCAGCATCGCACATTGTGAGGCATTTAAATGTGAGTTTCCTCTTTCCTTCCATTCTCCACCCATGACCTTTCAAATTATCGCTATTAATTAGCCCAGCAGCCACGGCTCTGTCTGTCACTGTGCTCACAATCAGCTTCTCTGCGGGGCCTCTGGGGGAGCCACATCTACCCGTGTGCTCCCAGGTTCAGGGAAGCGGAAAGGCGCTGCAGTCCCGGGACCAAAGACTTGTGGGGCCACTGGCCTGTCTCCTCAGGGCATTGATGCTGGTGGTTCCTGCTCTGTATCGTCCACCTCGGGTCCAATCTCTCACACCCCTTAAAGGATTCTTGCTTTAATCTTTTTGGGTAATTTAGATTAATGTAGATGGGAGAAGCAGCAGCCAGGCTTTATTTTATTTTTTGTTCTACCCACAGCCAGATCTAATGACCAGGGGTGATGGTCTTGACTGGAGTTCAATACTAATCGGCCTTAATGGATTTCTCCAGGTTGCTTCGCTTTTTAATTCAAGCTCCAGTGTAAAAACAAAAAGGAAGTCTGAATAGCTTGTCGTGACAGTGGAGTTCTGGCAGGGCCCAGTCCTGTCAGTGACGGGGTAGGTTTATACTTTGCTTTTTTGCCTTTGCTCCCTCCACACTGTACCAATGGGAGCCAGCATCAGATTCGCTTCGGGGGTGAACTATGATGAGCCAGAGACAGGCTGCCCCAAGGAGAGTTTCTCAAAGGCACTGTCTCTGGGAAACTTGCAAAGCTGCTGAAAGAAAAGTGAAATATTTCAGCGCAGAGAATAGGGGCTGGATGGTAGGCTCACAGGAAGCACCCTTGTGGTTTGGAAGAGGTCCTCCTCCTCAATCTCAGAAAGGTAAGAAGAATTTGATCAGGCGCTCAGAACCCCTGAGTCGCTCACGGTTGGGTCACATGGACTTTGTAATAATATTGCTCTGGAAATGCAGGTTTTGGGGAAAGAGGGCACATTCGTGCTGTTCCTTACAGTCTTGTATTTTGGCCATGGCGTGTGAGCACCTACTGAACACTCATTTAGCAAACCCACTGGACTTTGGTGTGTCCAGGCAGGCAGACAGAGCAGAGTATTCACAGCACCGAGCCATGGGCTTGGACACGTGGGTGCCACACACACACCTCCTGATGGTCTGTTTCCATCCGCGAGGGCACAAGGTAGACAAGCTCAGCCCCCAGTCCAGTGGGCTGTTGTCTCACAGGGCTGCTACCTAGTAGGAAGCGTCCCTAATGCACACTCTTTCTGAGGTCCTGCGGTATGGGGCGGCCCGTGCTTCTCCCCTGTCCTTGGATCTGGCACCAGTCAGTCCAGTGTGATTTAAACCCTTGTGAAATGTCTGGTCTGAAGTGGAAATACGACTAAGACCGCAGCTCCACGGTCCCCGGTGTTGGCACTGGCTTGAGAAGCAGGAAAGCCGCTTGGGAGGCTTCATGCTCCGATGCGCCCGATTGGCTGGCACTGCCTCCCGCCCAGCTCCGCGGGGAGTGTCCGACCCCCCTCCTCCCCTGCAGCGCTGGCATTGTCTGCTCCATGCCCCCTGGGCAGTGCTGCTTCCCTCTTTGTTTTTAATGCTCCAGGCTTCCTTGATTTCTCCACACAGCTCCCGCTTTTCGCTCACTCTTTGTATCTTGCCCTGTTTCTACCTGTTTGTCTCATTCTTTGTCCATTATTTATAAAATGAGTCCTCCAAGTGCCCTCTTCACACAGGAAACCTACAGTTAGGTTTGCAATAGCTCTGAATATTCTGTTTCTTTTCCAAAACCAGAGAAAATTCTCTGGCTGCCTGGGGCCTGCCTTCCATACACAGGCTCTCTGGATGGACTTTGTAGGATCATTCAAGTAAAAGTGTTACGGATATGGCCTTACCTTATGGAAACATAGAAAGCATTAATGTTATAATCTTCTACACTAGGTTGACATCCTGAAATGATTTTTGTAAGCATTTGTTGTTCCCCTGTATTTGCCTTGCAGTGCTGCCCAGAGGGCAGGGAAGGGCCCCTGGAAATGAAAGGGCCAGTGTTGTCATGCCCAGGTCAATCTCCTGGTCAGTCTCTGTGCACAATCCCCAGGGTATGATGGTGGCTTTCAAAGGGAGACACAGGCACTGTGGGAATGAAATTAATGGGAATTATTTCAAATCAGGTAATATCTTATCCAGCTCAGGCTGCCATAACAAAACAGCAGAGGCTGGGTTGCTTAAAAAATAAAAATTTATCTTTTCACATTTCTGAAGGCTAGAAGTGCAAGATCAGGGAGACAACCCAGTCAGGCTCTGACAAGGCCTCTTCTTGGCTTGCAAATAGCTACCTTCTCACTGTGTCCTGCTGTGATGTTTGCTCTGTGTGTGCTTACAGATGGAGAGAGACAGAGACAGAGAGACAGATAGAGACAGAGACAGAGGCAGACAGACAGACAGAGACAGACAGACAGACATACCAAGAAAGCCCCTGTCGTGGTTTACATCTAGATGTCTCTGAAGAGCCTCGTGAGTTCCAGCACAGGCTCGGGGGAGAAGTCTAAAACATGGGGACCACACAGCTAAATGTGATGCTATCAGTGTGCGGAGCTGAGTCCGAAGGGGTGGTCCCTGCAAGAATGAGCTGATGGGGTGGGGCTGTGTCCCCTTCCTCAGTCTCTCCTCTCAGTGCTTCTCTCTGTCCCTTTCTCCTTCCCTCTCTCTCTATCTCTGTCAATCTGTCTGTCCCTCTCTTTCTCTATTTCTGTCTCTACTTCCCTTCATCTCTCTGTCTCTCTCTATTTCTCTTTTCCTGCTTCCCTCTTTGTCTCTGTCGATCTCTGTCTCTCTGAGTCTCCCTCTGTGTCTATTGCTACCTCTCTACCTCTCCATTTCTCTCTCTCTCTCTCTCTCTCTCTCACTGTTTTCCCCACCCCCCTCCCCCTGACAGCCAGGCCAGGAGGAGCTTTCCTGCACTCAGGCCCTTCTGCTGGGCCATTTCTGCTTGAAACCAGCTGGCCATGAACATAAGCCAAAGTAAGCCTGTTCTCCTTCGAGCTGTAGGTGCCAGGGATTGTGCCTCCGCAACAAGAAAGTGACGAAGCCACAAATCCTGCAGGGTTTGGATCCTCCTCTTTATGACTGCTTTCAATTTAATTACCTGCTAAAAGCCCTACCTCCAAGTTAACCATGTAGGGGGATTTGGGCTTAAATCTATGAATCAAGGGGATGCTATGCCACAGAAAAGACCCTCTGAACAGGTGACACTTGTGAGGAGACCTGGAGGAGGAGAAGAGGATTATCACTGGAAACTCTGGAGAATGCCTGCTACAGAAAGAAGAGCATTAGGTGAGCAGGTGATTTGGGGGGTTTTGAAATTGACTTTGGGGACCAGCATCCTTTGAAAGTAACGATCATGCTCTGGGGACTGTGCTGTATTTTGCTGTTGCATTTGAAGCTCATGTGACCCAAATAGAGTCATAGATTAAGCCACTGGAAAAAAAAAAGAATGGAAAATGCAATAAAAATTTAAATCATTTCTTTCTTGTCAAAGTGCAACCACCACAAGTATTGAAGACAAATTCGTGTGGTGTTCTGTCTGGCTCACTCTTTTAAACACTTGGCCACCATGTCTGAGGAAGGAAGAGAAATCGGGAGCCAAGGCTGGAAGCAGACGATCTCCTGGAGGACCAGCAGGGGTCCAGCTCCAAGAGGCTCCAAGGTGATGCACTTCATGCAACTGCTCAGGGCCAGCAAGATTGGAGTTTGTTTCACTACACAACACTGTTAGTCCCAACAAATTCCTTCTGCCTGGGAAACGTAAGCAAATCTCTGCAAGCCTCCTCAGGGACCATCTGTGCATCAGAAGCCACTGCTGTCTCCATCTGAGTTCCATTAAGTTCAAACCTGAAATGACCTTCTTTTTCTTCCTGAACCCCCCCCCCAGGTTTCAGCACCCTGTAATCCATTGTCTTTGACTCCCAACTATGCTTCATTGTTGAGATAAATCAATTGAAGAGCTTTTGCTGTCACGCACAGGACTCAGCGAGGAAAGGGGGGGGTCCCCTCAGAGGTGCTGCCCACCGAGCAGCAGGCTCAGTGTCAGTGTGAGATGGCGGCTGTGCAGAGTCAGGACGCACCTGTGATGTTGGAGTTAAGGCTCTCGAATTTACAGGGCCCATCTGATTTTAATTGCTTCATTCCTTTCCATCAAACAAAACATGTATAAGTCTTAACAAGCTGATAAAGGCCTCCGGGCACTGTTTTTAACAGCCTGTGTGTAATCTGCAGCTTGCAAGCATTTGCAAGGCCTGGGCTGCTTGCTGCGAAGGCTCTGCTATCGGTCTTCAGGTTAGCGTGCTCCAAGGGGAAGGAGCAATGTGAAGAAGTCTTTACTATGATCTTGGTAATGTGCATTCACTCCAGCATGTTGCAAGGAGGCTCCCATTTTCAAATGTGTGCACGCTGAAGTGGTTTTTCTGTTTGTTTTTGTTTTTTGTTTTGAGAAAGGTTCTTGCTATGTGGTTCAAGCTGCTTTAGGCTCACTGTGTTGTCCAGACTGGCCTTGAACTCACAGTGATCCTCCTGCTTCAGCCTCCTAAGTGTTGGGATTACAGGTGGGTGCCATGACGCCCAGCCACTGAAGTGTTTTAATGCAGCATGTTGTAAAAGTCCTTACTTGTACATTTCTCAGAAGATGGATCCTAAAGCCTAGAAGTAAGTCATTTCCATAATATGAAAATACCCATTGCTCATTTTATTACAGTGTTCCGATACACCACCCAGAAAGAGGCGAGTCTCGGGGAAAGATGGCGGAGCTGTAAGCAGCAGTGAGTCAGACTCTTCAAGATTAGGATCCAGACACCAGACTGTAACAACCTGAGGAAGGAAGGAGGTGGATCTCCACAACCCACAAAGGATCTGAAAGGAGAACTGGAGCCCACAGTGAAGAGACAGACATCAATGCAGAAAGAGGAAGTGGCAAACTGCACTTTCTCCCTGGCTCCTGGCTCACAGTGAGAGGGAAGAGACTGAGGTCTACAGAGACGCGATGAGGGTATCCACTGCAGAGCCCTGGGGGAGAAATGCACCAGAGGAATGCAGCAGGGAGGCTCTCTGCTACAACAGCTAGTGAGTGACTCCAGCCCGAGTGACTTCCACGTCCTCTGGAGGGGCAGCTTGCCCAGAGCAGTCAGGGATGGCTTCCTCTCAGAGCTTCCCAGGACTGGGTGAGAGACAACCACAGAGGACATCCAAGATCAGGGAGCCACGGTCAGGAGGGCAAGAGGCATCCAGAGTGCTGTAGGCTGCACAAAGTAGGCCGCAGTTCCACAAGCAGAGGCCAAGATGGGCCTGCGCTTCTGTGGAGTTGAACGCACCAGCATTGGCACGCGCCCTATCCCTACCGCAGGCTCACTGGGGTTGTCCAGGGTGGATCGTGTTCTGTCTGCCTCCTTTGTCTACCAGAGGCAGTGGAAACGCACCCGGAATTGGACACTACTGCAAAACTGCAGGTCCCAGAAGATACCATGGGCTTGAAATCACAGAGGAATCCTTTTTTTTTTCTTCCTCCTTAGTTTTAATTTCTTGATTGTTTTTGTTTTTTCATGAATGTGAACATTGTTTTTAGCTCTTTTGGTTTTCTCTGGTTCTGGTTTTTGACTGTTCCTTTTTTCTTTCCTTTCTATCTTCTTCACCAGGTTTTCAAAGCTTCAGCAATATTCCTTTGTCCTTAAACCTTGCTTCTAATCTGTTTCTCTTCTCTTATTTCCCTATTTTCTTCCTCTTGTCTCTTTTAAATTTTCTCCCATGAGAGTAAAATCATTCCACTGAGGGGATATTTACTGTATATAACTTTCTAATGTGTTTTAGATTTTATTATATAGCTATAAATCTTGTGTCCATGGCTTAAGGTGGAAAATTAAATTATCACAGTTTGAGAAGTCCAAAGATGGTGGACCAGGTAGCAGAAGAGGGACGTTCTCTGAGAGAGACAGCTCAAATGCCAGAATAAAACACCCTGGAGAGACCCAAACAGAGAGAGATGGACTCTCACAACCCACAAAGAAACTAAAGTACAAAAAACCACTCAAATATGAGGTCCTGGGGCTACCATAAGAGAAGCTAAGATCAGCAAGCACAGCGCCC
>PVJX010033549.1:0-19594 GCA_004027295.1 Dolichotis patagonum | reverse complement strand
CTACTTTACATGTTTTAACTTTGTAACTTGAACAACTATTTCCAAGAAGTCAGTATGTAATTAGTCAAGTAATAATTTCTTAGGTTTTATTGTTGTTGTACTTTTCCTTTTTTCCTTGGAATACTGTATTGTTGCTACCCTTTATTCTGTTTTATTTTGTTTTGTTTTTTCCTCTTTAAATAAAATTATTTTAAAAAAAAAAGAAATAGGAAGGAAGATTTGGGATGGAAGGGGCAGACACAGCTGGGTGGTGGGAGGAATTTCAACAAGAATAAGGTTTTGGATTTTCTCCAAAGCCACTGCAGTGTTTTAAGCAGAGAAAAGTATGAGCAGATGGTTTAGGAGACTCACTCTGGCTGCAGACTAGAGAATGGCAAAAAAGGAGCCAGACTAGAGGTAGGAGAAGGGCTAGGAGGCTGACATTGGGTGAGTCAGAGATGGCAGCCCTCGGGAAGCTAACAGGAGCAGAGATCGGTAGAAATGGAGATGTTTGCAGACATCTCATTAGGAAATTAAATTGCTAGTCCTGGAAGCTTCTTAGGTATGATCACTGACAAGGGCTGGGAGGACAGGGCTTCAAAACCACCTGAGAATTTTCTGATGAGGCCACTGGCTTGTGCCTGTCACAAATGGAAGGGAAAGTTTGCAGAGGACAATAATGACCACAGTTGGGACCTGACGAATTTGTGGGGTGTGATGTTGATATGCCTGTGGGCAGCCGGATAGCTGAGTCTGGAGTTAGCAGGGAAGGTCCAGCCTGTGGGTGTGGATCAGGAAGTCTCTGGGAAGTAACAGGTGACCAGACCTGTGGAGGTGCTAGGAACTCCTACCGGGAATATGGAGAGGCCTAATCCCTCTTCACAGCACATGTGTTTGAGTCACTTTCTGTGGGCAAAAGAATATGTTCTCTGGGTTATTTCTCTAGCTATGGGGTAGCACGAAGCCCTTAATGGCTGAGGTCATACTGAATCTTCATGAATATCTTCCTCCAAGTCCCCTGACCCAAGTCTGTGGAATGATGGAGATCCAGGAGCAGGTCATTATCAACAAACTGACCCAGACACAGTAGGCAGTGTTAACTAGGGAGCAAATTTTGTTCTCCAAGAATCTGGAAAAAGCAAGAATTCCATTCTTAGTTTAATTTTTGGCTAAACTGGCACCAACAGTATACTTGTTAAATGTAAGCTACTTAATTATACTAAATTATAACCTATACTGTGTCTACTAAAATGGCTAGCAGGTATATGGTGGCTTGAGTCCCCCCAAAGCACACCCTGGGCAAGAACTCATGCAATTAGTTTATTTGGCAAATGACCCCAGAAGCACAGTGAACAAAGCAGAGCAATGAGATTAATAAGAGAGGGAAGCTAATGTTAACAAGCAAGTAAGTTACCACTGTGGGCAGTTGGAACTCAGTTCAACTGGGCAATCCGAAGAATCGATAATTCACAAGGTGCCTTCCCCAAAGCATCAGAAAACACACTATTTACTCACGCACTTTCACCTTTTATTATTGGGCAAGCATTGCCCCTAGGAGCATTAGTTCCCAGGGTCAGACAGGTGCCCAAAGCTGAGAAAGCCCTAAGGCAGAGTCTCAATGCTAGAAGGAAGAAACCTCCAGCAGGCCCTAAAAGAGTGAGTGCAGAGAGAATCTGGGCAGGGCTCTGACATCCTCTACTAGCCAGCAGAACAAAGCCTGGACACTGGGGGAACCTTCTGCAGTGTATAACACTGCCTCCTTAGTATTGCAGATCTTTAACTGTCCCAGAGAAAATGCAGAAGTAAATGAGATGACAGAGTTAACTCTACATGCTGGCTTAGGGTGAGCTGGGGGGACCAAAAGGTGATACATGGACCTTTTGACCCACTGTGGAATTCCATCCCCATGTCGAGCAACAATAGCCAAATATGACTATGGCTTGCTCATGGTCTTCTAAGCCTGACTGTGTTTGGATTCATATGATGGAGAATTTTAGTCAGAATTTCTTGCCAAACATTAGTCAAATTGTTTTTAAAGGACTCAATCAATGATTAGTTTATGTTTTTTCAAGCCAACACAAATGCCTTTGTCAACTGACTCTGGCGAACCTTTTCCCCTGTAAAGTGTAGAATACAGTACTTAGATGATTACAAAACACTTCAGAGTCCAGAGCAGTGTTCAAATCCTAAACTGTACATGGTTAAAGAATGGTTACATGCTGGGGATTTAGCTCAGTGGCCTAAGCGCCTGCCTGGCAAGTGTGAGGTTGTGAGTTAATCCTCCATAATTTAAGAAGAACGTAGCTGTTTCCATTCATAAAACTAAGTTTTTATATTCTGTTTTTCTTTTCTCTCTTCTACATACTGAGCTTTTGGAGAAAAAACTTGCGCCTCATGCCAAAATTAAATCAGTAAATTTCCTTAGACCATTATTTGGCACCATCAAAAATACTTAGCTTTTAGAATTATCTTTATCAATCAAGATAACTCATAAAGGTAAGATTTATAATCAGTAATAATCGGCCAGCTGTTTCTCGCTTCAGCAAGATTGAACTTTAGCATCAGAAAAAACACAAGAAGTTGGTGCCACCTCCTTTGTCTTGCCTGAAATTTTGCTTCAATTTTACCAGAGGTTTTACATATATTAGATTTTTCCCTAAGATTTTTCATGTTATGGATTTTTAAAGTGCCCTGAAATGTCACACATTATTGGATTTTTCTAAGTGCAAATGCCCCAGTTTTACAATAGAAGTGTGCTTCACTCAGAGTTTTTAAATTTTAAGTCATTTATTTGTTAAACGTTTATTGAGTACCTACTAAGTGCCAGGTAATATGGGAAGCATTAAGGATATAAGAAACACAAGAGATCTTTTGCAAATGCCTCACATTAGCTAAACAATATCTGCTTTTATTCACAACACTTTTCCAAAGTCCCATGGCAGGGCTTTGGGGTCACTCCAAGATTGATTTGAAAAGCAAAACAAAGTGGAAAAAAAAAAAAAAAACAAAGAAAGACAAAATGAGACAAAGTCTCTGGCTTTTATTTCTTCATTTAAAAGTTTGGCTTGTAATTAGTCACTGTTTTATAAAGAATCCTTTATGCCTTTCAACTCTATTCCCTTGAAAACTTAGGGTTGCTTTTGGAGATTTTGTCTTAAAATTTTGAAAATGTAAATGCAATACCCTTCTGCTGAATGCAGAAAGATATTTTTAGGGTCACAAAATCATCCTTCACAGAAACAAAAACACTGAGTACACTTCTTAAAGTCACCTACCTGTAGGAATGATTTGACTTCTCTGGAAAAAGTTTCCCCAAACTGCAAAGCCTAAGATACAAAGAATATTACATGAACTCAACATGGAAAGCAACCCTATGTCTTCTTATATAGCACCTTACCTGAGGGACAGGTCTTCCCTTAGAAGTCTTTACAGATTAGAATACTTCAGGGAAAAGGGAGATTGCAACGCTGGGCAAATCATTTTTTTCTGTTAGTGATTTTCCACTCCATAGGAATGAGATAGTTCACAGGAATCAGAACACTGGATAAAACTGGGCTCAACACTCATTGAATTATTGCCACAGCTTCTATTTACTATCCTTAAACTTTATCACCAGCCTCAAGGTCACCATTGTCCTCACTGATTGCCACTTGTCCTTAGCATTTTACAAGGTTCTTCTATTTTTCCTCACACATCCCAGTGAAGAAGGTGACACTGGGACAGGTTAAGGGGTTAGCAAAGTTCATCTGTAACTTGAACCTAGATCTGCTTGAAAGCAAAGTTAAGCCAAATCCTACTTCAAATAACAACAATCAATAACAAGAGGAAAGTCAGGAAGGGAGAAAAAGTATTTTGGTTAGCATTTAATCACTAATCATGATTACATATAGAAATACAAGTTGAAGCATAGAAAATCTAATATTTATACTTACTTCTGGGCACTGGGGGATGAGCATTTGTTGACTGCAAACACATACTCATTAATCTGTGCTGCTTTTATTTATTTAGAGGGAGTTTAGCTAATGATCCCATAATTTGGAGGGATTTGGTGTGGGAGGGTATTTGCTGAAAGACTGTTTTCTATTCATTTGTAAGACCAGAATGTTCATGGGACTGCACAGTACCCTGTATACTATTAGTAAGGTTCCAGCTTCTATTCATAATTCTTGTAGTCTGACCTTTATTTGGGTGACTTAATAGTTGCTCTTAGTACTGTCTATGCAAAGAAACAAACACATAAATAAAAATTTTCTGCATTAACATCCCAAAACTAAAACTTCCTGAAATTTATACTATCTGATAGGAATGGGAAGATTAAATTGTTACATATCATATGTTGAACAATGATATTTGCATAGCATTATTTCACAGGGGTTAGCAAAATTAAAAGATGTTTGCTATTAAAAAAAATCTCACTCCTTAAGAACTGCATAAGATAAAACTTCATCAGTACCATTAAAAAAAGTTCATATGGCCCAACATCTAAAATATACCAAACTTATGAGTGGAAGAGGACTTGGTATTCCAAATTCTCTTCTGTATTTCTAATATTTGGGGGAAACATTGAGAGAGAAAGAAAGAAACTAACACCTTTTATAAGGATGGAAAATTTAAGGTGGCTTATTTAAAACCATTTATTTATTTATAAGTTTCAGTGTTTTATATATGTGACCTCATCTAAGACACTAAACAATGTTTTGACACTGTAACATCAAAATGTCATATTTACAAATTTTGTATTTTTTCAATTATCAATTGACTTTATTTCCTTTCATGTGGCATTACCAGCAGCATATATTTTGTAAATAAAACATATCATTGAATTATTTCTTAACCATATCATCAATTATGCTATAATGTCCTGCAGGAATATCTGGTATCTGTAACAGTCTTGTGGTATTTTGAACCAGGTTCTACTAACACATCGGGGTTTTTCAAGTGGTGACACAAATTCACATTAAAATAAAACCCAAATACGGGCCAAGTCTAATACAATTACCAAATAATGAATGATAGAGTTCAAAGAAAATCATTGTTAACATCAAGCAAATATTGTATTTAAAAAGTATTCACTAAATAGATCCTTAAAAAAAGAAAAAAAGAAAGAAAAATGACAGCTGCATGCGATTGCCACAGAAATTCTTTTTCCCTCTCTGTAGTCTTTTTGAGACAAGGTTTCCATATGCATACAGTTCAGGCTGCCTTTGAACTCACTTTGTAGCCCAGGGTGGCCTTGAACTCGCAGTGATCCTCCTGCCTCAGCCTCCCACGTGCTGGGATTGCAGACCAGTGCTATTATGCCCTGCTTTTTTTTTTTTTTTTTGGTACCGGGAATCAAACTCATGACCTCAACCTCACGTTTGCCAGGCGCCTGTGCCCCTGAGCTGTCTACCACAAGTCTTAAGACTGCTCCCGGTGCAGAACACCGCTGTTCTCGCTTGTGGACTCCCCTCTGCACGCTGGCCAAACTCTCCTTTTAATAGCCCCATAGAGTGAGCTCTTAAAAGAAATCTTTATCACAAGAGGACACAGAAAAGGACATCACTTCCTCGTTCTGAGAGTCTCTCCTCTTCCACCCGGCCTCCTCTCCTTAGCAGAATTGTGAAATTCAGTCAGGTAGCCGGGGATTCTGCGTGTAACTGGGAACTGATCAAAGATGCATCCCATCCCCGACCCCGCTTTACTCCCCCGCTCAGACACCATGAAAACCCAACCCCGGTTACTAGATTTGTGCAAAGGGCAGGATCAGTAGTACGGGCTGGGGCTGGATGGGTGCCGGCTTGGCCACGACCGTCCGCCCTGGCTCAGCCGGTTCACCTCATTCATTCGCCCCGCAGTGGCCCTGGGTGCCAGCCGCGTGCCAGCCGCGTGCCAGCCCTCTGCTGGGCGCGGGGACGCAGTGCGGGATACACCCGGGCGTGCGTGGGGACGCAGAGCCCAAGCAGAGAGAGGCAGGAGAGCTCGCGTCCTAAGTTCTCCAAAGGTTGGATGCAAAACGCCGAGAGCAACGCTAGGTGAGCTGGACAGCTGCCCGCGGCGCAGGGAGGTCCGAGCGGGCGACTTTAAATGCACTTTTTTCCCTCTCTCGCACTCTCATTCTGCCCTCTCCACCCTGGCCGAGCCCCTGGCACCCGCCTGTGGCTCACTCAAACCAGGCTCTGCCGCCGGCTGTCCCCGTGGACTCCAGCCCTGGACTCACCTCGGGAAACCTTCCACGCAGTCCAGCCCGCACTGCCCAGCCCGGGCCCAGGTCCTGGCGCGCGCTCCCCGGAGCGCACTGGAGCGCAGCTCGGGACGCCCGGGAACCTAGAAGGGACCGGCGGCCTCTCGCCTCACGGTGTCCCACGGGTGTGCAGAGGGAGCGTCCACGCCCCTCCTGTCCGATATATAAACTCTTGTCTCCCCGCCCCGGGTCCGATCCCTCCCCGCCTCGGCGGGCCCGGGCCCAGCGCAAGTCTCCAGAGAGAGGGGCGCAGACTTAAGGAGATGACAGAGTGCGAACGGGGGATGCTGGGGCTTGGACTGTCTGCCAGGTTGTCTCCTACGCGGGACTCCAATCCTCAGCTGCCGACCCTTGAAGGAAACCGAGGGCGGGGAAACTGGGGCGCTCTCCCCTTCCTGTGCGCTTGCAGAAGCTCAGGGCGCACGGACAGAGATGCACCAAGGCGGCAACTCCACTCTCTCCTGAGCTTCTTCCTGTGGTGGCTTTGCTCTTGCCGCGCAGTCTTGCTGGAAAGTGCCTTTGGTGGTGGGAACTTGTGGCTTTAGCCTGAGTGGACCTGCAGGAGGTCGGCGGTTGGGGGCAGGCGGGGAGGCTGCTCTAAAATCCTGAGTCCCAAGAAAGTGTCCTCTACCCTGTCTACTCCCTGTCCGGTCATTCATTCATTCATTCATACATTTATTCGTTTTATAAATAGTTGAGTGCTTACTATGCACTATTATTGTTATGTCTAGGAAACAAAAGCAACCAAACTGGGATCCTACTTTAAGCATAGAAGACCAAGAGATTTAGCTCTAAAATGAAATCTAGGCACAAACACCAGGAAAAGAGGGGTCCAAGCAAAGGTGGCTGGGAAGGCAAAGGGAGTCCAAAGTTCACTTCGTTTTCCAATTTTGCTATTTGTTGATATCCTAAGAATTTAAATAAAGATAAACTTATAAGCGGTAGAACAGGGGGTCAATTTTGCAGACAGGTCGAAATGCCAGTTGTTCGCTACAAAATGGTGATTGCTCTGGAATGTGAGTTTACTTCACAGCTCAGGCTATTCACTGATTGCAAGTTTGGCTGAGTTCATAATCAGTTCCCTCCTCAGTGGAGTGTAAATAGTAAAGACACTTTCCTGTGTACCTTGCTTGAGTATTTTAGATCATGAGGCTTCACATTCTGGTTCTAGGTGTGGCAGAGCAGCACCATGACAAGTGCTTTCAAAATGATGGCTTTGCACGAGAAGGCCAGGAAACATCAAAAGAGCAAAAGAGCAAACATCAGTGTGCCTCAAGTTATCTTTGCTATTAATTACCTAAAGTGTTTAAAATCGAGTAATTCAAGTTACTGTATTCTCATACTGTATTGTTATTTTTTAAATTAGATTTCATAATGCAAGTATGCTTTCTGGAGTCTTTATTGAAAATGATTCCTGGGTGTCAGCATTTCTAGGCAATTGCCAGCTCACTTAAAGCTATTTTTAAAAGTTTACTAGGTGTGCAAATAATATCTCTCTATGATAGTCCCCAGACCAATAGAGGGCTCCTGGAAGCCTGCGAATCATGGCCCACCCTGGAACAATGACCATGCCAGCCCAGTAGGAAGGTTTGGGAACACTGCCTTCATAGAAAGCTGAATCCCTTTGAGATGTATCAAAACATTCTAGCTGATGTCCTGGATCTTTTGATGTCCAAAGCAGTTTTCACAATTGGATCAAGTTTAGACCAGCAGGCAAAGAATTAGGCTATCTTCCTTTCATCGAACCTAGGGCAAAAGGAAGAGAGGTTTTCTGATTCTGCAACTCCCTGAAATGATCTCCAGTTTTTCTCATTGTGTAATACTTCACTTTTGGACCAGAGAAATGATGAGCAGATAGCCAGTGGGTTTTTCCTCCCTTGCCATCTTTATGAAGCTTTTTGAAGATCATCTATAATTTAAGAGAAAGTATGGGTGCCATATATATTTGGATAGATATTTTGCAGCCCATCACAATCTCATCAAGCTGGTTATTAATTATATCAAAGGACAAGCTGGTTTATCATTGATAACGTGATCTCCAAGAACCTCGTCCATTCATACTTGGAGACTTAGGGATAAAGCCAGCTACCATGACCCTGGGAAAATCCATATGGATTTCCGAAATGTCTCTACAATTCAATCCAGTTAAACCTTCACATTTTAGACCCCCATGCTACTGGGTTGCTTTCTATTTGGTTTTCCAAAATCTAATCTTCTCCTTCATTTATCCTCCCCCATCCAACTTCTACCAATTTATTCTTTTTCTGACAGATTCTTCTAAACCACACATCTGAGAGCTTAATGATGTATAAAATCTCTACTGCCTCAAGAGCAGAGCCCAAACTCAAAACTCTCTATCTCTTTCCCCACTCTTCCTTCTTTCCCCATTTCCTGACATCTTGCCTCTCTCCCAGAGCTAATCATGATGCCAGTTCTCTAGTAATATCCATACTACTTGATCTCATAATGCTTTAGTATTTCTTGTCTATGCCCTTGTCTATTTTCTCTGCATCTATTCATTTACTCAGCAAAATATATACAGATACTCCTCAACCTATGATGAGGTTATGTTCCAATGAATACATCATTAGTTGAAAATATCACAAGTTGAAAATGCATTTAATACACCTCACCTCCCACATCATAATTTAGCAACACAGCATGCTGAAACTATTGATTCCCTTGTAACAGGAAGCTGTGGTTAACTACTGCTGCCTCACATGGTAAGAAAGTATTATATCACGTATTGCCAGTCTAAGAAAAGATCCAAATTCGAATTTCAAAGTAATGAATGCGTGTAACTTTTGTACTATTGTGAAGTCAAAAAATCAAGGTTGAACCATCAAAAGTTGGAGACTGTCTATATAATGAGAACTTATGATGGGTCATGGACTGCTAAGGGCAGAATCATTTTTATAATGGTAATTTTCTAGATTTTAAAGATAAATTTATATAATACACTTAATTGATGTCTTACTGGATTATTTGTGTTCATTAATTTGTGAAACATGCATTAAATACCACCTATGCCATAGATACTCTATTTGGCACAAGGATACAATCAGCCATAGCTTCTACCTTTGGATCCTCAGAGCTTAGCTGTAGAGAGGGATAAGTAAGCTAATTATTAATGTGACAAAGTTCTGCATAGACTGGGCACCTTGGAAGAACCCCACAAAGAAGTTGATGCTTTGGCTAAACATTGGACCTGGAGTTGGATGAGAAAGGTTGAGGAAGAAGAGGGACAGTAAGATGGAGTGAGACATGGGCATAAAAGCATGAGACTCAATGGTGGCTGGGATGAAGGGGCAGAGAGTGAAAGGAGTTAGGGAAAAAGATGAAGGTGTTGGATTGGATGTGAGTGAATGAGTGAGTGAGTGGAGTGGAAGATAACTCCAAGGCTTCTGGCCTACAACTATGTGGAGCATCATTTACCAAGACAGTGAATGTAGGAGGAAGAGAAGGTTTGGAGAGGGAAGTGGAAGAAAAGGAATTCTATTTTGGATGTTTGTGCGTCATGGCACTAAAATCTGAATACTGATGGACTTGCTGAGAGCAACCAACTGGCTAGCACTCTGTGCTTCTACCAGCTGCAAACTCCATGGGAAGACCCCTGTGACACCCTCAAGCCATGCAGTGGAAGCTAAAAGAATGGAGTAAAGAGCAATCTAATTCATGAGAAGTACCCGTAAGTCATGTTGATGAGAAGAGAACATTGGTAAGAAGATCCAATATGGCCCAACAGAGCAGAAGTCACACTGGGGAGACTCAGGGAGATCAGCTAACAATCCAAGCAACTGTAATCACAGGAGAGACATACACCCTGGTACAGTAAATCAATTTGAAAGAAAATTCATGTAGATCAAAAGAAGCATTTGGATAATAGTTAAGAAGAGACAAAATAGTATGCCAGAGCTCCTACTCTGGCCCACCCCAGTAACAGCCATCTTGAGAAATTCTCAAGTAGCTGGAGAGAACCACGGAGTGCTACCAAAACTAGCCTTGCAGAACAGACTTGGACTGTAGGGCCTCTTCACCCCATCTGCCACTCTCCAAACACTGAGGAAGCTGTAGCCCTACAGTATCCTTGCCAGTGTCCATCAAGGCAGGGGAAGCTCCCTCCTCATTCACCCAACCTTAGGCAGGGAGAGGATCAGTAAGTGAATAGTGACTGCTCAGTTTACCCAACCACTTGTGTCTGCCATCATTTGGTACCCAACATCAATACTGGGCCCACTTAAGTCCCCATGGAGTGTCCCAAGCATGTCTGAGTCAATGCTGGGCACCTCAAGTTGATCCCATGCCTGCCAGCATCTGTCTGGCATGTACCTAACACCAGAGCTGTTTAAGTCTGTGCCTGGCACCCCAAGATTGCTTGAATTTCAACCCAGTGCTCACTGCCCTGGCCCACTCCTGCACCCACTGAAGACTCCATCTGGCATCCAGCACCAGTCCTGGGTAGCCTGGGTCTCCAAGGGAGCCTCAGCACTACATGAGTCTCTACCTGTTTCTGGGCCTTCTAGAGTCCCCATTCCGTGCCAGGCACCCTGTCCTTTCCCTGGCTCCTGGGGACATTGGAGTTGCCATCTCATACTTTGCCACAGTCCTAGGTGCATCTGGGTCTTGATTGGGTGGCCCAGAACTGCTGGAGTCTCCACTTGGCACATTAGCAGTCACATGCCCACTAGAGCTTTTCCTGGCTCTCAGCACTGGCTGAAGTTCTGCCTAATCTGCTTGGTGCCCTGGGCTCACATGAGATCCCACCCAGTATCTGGTACCTTCCCTGAATCCACTGAAATTTTCCCACATCATTTCCAGGCACCCTTAGATTGGCATAATTCTCCACCTGGTGTTTTGAGCTGGTCCCATGCCCACTGGAGTATCCATCTGGTATATAGTGTTGGTCCCCTATTGTAATCCCTTTTTCAGTTCTCCTCATGTTCCAAGATTATATTTGTAATCCTTTTGAAATGTTATTGGAATCCCAGTGAGTTAAATCCAATTTACCACCTCCAATTTACCAACCCCTGGTGAGAAAAAAGACACTAAGACATATAGTTAACAGGCAGCCAAGGGATCCTAAGTCTGGTCCAGTTGAAGATTCACAGAACAAAAGGCCTTGATCCAGGGCTTCACCCAGAATTTACTAACTCGTGAGGAAAGGAGTGGCTCGAGGATGAGTGATGGTGAGAAATGGTGGGAATTATGTGAGTCCATGAGCTAGGCTCAGCTAAGATGCCAGAAAGCACCTCTGCAATGTGCAGACAGAAGGGTATGCAGAAAGACCAATCTACATAACTCAATTGGGATAGCAATTACATGTTTAGAAGACTGTTACTTCAGTTTCTGATATGCAAACTTTTGTGCCTTGGTAATTCATAGCCTCTCATTTTGAAGCTTGAACCCAGTTACATTCCTGGAGCTATGTAGCTCTGCCATCCTGTTGGGCTCAACCATTTATAGGGAGGCACAATGTGAGGAAACAGGAAACTGTCAACTGGCTTCAAAGATTACATATCAGTACCTCAGCTAGCCCTATTTACATTGCTTAGAGCAAACTGAAGGGAGAAGGAAAAATAGCTTAGCCAGCTCTGCACATAACAGTACTCGGAGATAGGGATCAGTTTAACTAATCCTGAAGCAATCATTCTGCATTCAAGGAGAGCTGTCCAAGTGGTCTCCTATGGTCCCTAACTAACTGGAATCTACACCAGATGTCTCAGTCTGCTTGAGTCTTCACCCAGAATCCAATATACCTCTCCTCCATCTTCCTTGGGTCTGTGTCCAGCTTGGACAGTAGCCAAAGACAGCAGTTTACAGATTAGAAACCCTTCACACAGAAGGCTCACCACCCAATCCACAGGTTATAAAGAGGGGCAATGAAGAATGTAACTTGTTCAATTAAAGAATGCAGGCTCTAGAGGAAAAATACTCATCTGGTGATGTAAAGTGATTTTTTTCCTTTTCAGTCTTCCCTTCTTTTGATTCAATTTTTTCTCTTCTATTGGCATTTAAAAATTTTTTTATTTTGGTGGAGCTTGGAGTTTTATGACCCATTTTATTTTTTGTTTTTTATTTTAAAGAGAATAAAACCAAGCAAAATAAAACAGAGTAAAGCTGGTCAAAACAAACCAGTGTAAGTGACACAGGACTTCAAAACAATATGAAATCAACAATGGTTACCATAATGCCTCCTGTTGTCTTCAAAATAGGTGCAGATACCTTCAGACATAGTAAAAATCAAACAGAACAGAACAGAGTAGAATAGAATAGAATAGAATAGAATAGAATAGAATAGAATAGAATAAAACAGAACAATAAAAACAAACCAATGAGTGCAATAAAGGACTATAAAACAAGGCAATAGTAAATCCAAAATGGCTACCATTTTTCTTGCTATCTTTGAAATAGCTGCCCATGCCATAGAATATAACAAAATCAAATGAAACAAAACAGAATAAAACCCAACCCAACAAAACAATGAAAATGGTATAGGACTTCAAAATAAGATAAGAGGGAATTGACAGTGGGTACCACCTTCAGAAGGAAACCCCCACAGATGCCACACTGTGTACTGTTATCCTCTGAATAGGTAATCAGACTACCAGCCCTAGACCTGCAAAGTCAGTGAAACACCAAACACCATGCACATCAAATTGCATTTCACCTCAGTAGCTATCATCGCAGCCTGTGCTTCTCCAGATCAGCTGGTCACATAAGGGGGAGGGGAGGTTGGCTCTTCTTGTTTCCCACCTTGGAAGGGGCTGGGGTCTGGCTGTCTCCCTGGCAATTGTGACCTGTGTATGGCACTAATTCACAGAGAGAGCTTGCTTCTTGGTGACTTCTTGTTCTCTTTCTCTGCAGTCTGCTTATCATCCATTTTCCTCCTCTTTTCTCTCTCCTCATCTTTTGTTTGATTAACTCTCTTTCTTTTATCTGGCTCTTTTTTGCTTTCCATCAATGTTTCCTTATTATTATTTTCACTTTTTCCTCTCTAGTGTAATCTCTATTTTTTATTATTTATCTTTTTCCTTGTTTATTTTTGTTATTATTATTTAATACTACTAATTTTACTTTATTCTCTAATAGAATCTTCCATTTCAATTTTATCACCTCCTTCCCATCTTCCATTGCTTAATTGTTCAAATTCTACTTTCTTTCATGCTCTTATTCCTCTAAATTCTATCCTTGTAGTATAACCATTAACCTTTATGAATCTGCAGCTATATATGACTAAAGATGAATACTGTTCTAAGTAAAATTGTTCTGTTGAGTAGATATTTACTGTATATCAATAACTGGTTTGTCTTGGAGTTTCAACCATAACTGTAGATCTGCTTTCTATGGATAAAGATGGTACAGTGTTAGTTCTTAGGGTTTATCAATATCCAGTTTGTGTTTCTATTACTAATTAATAGTAATTCTATTACTATTGCTATTTTGCTACATAAAATCCACAATGACATAGTTGTTGCTATTAATTGATTTTCTCTGTATGTCAATATGTAGAGGTGTGCACATCAGCTGCCCTCAAGGACACTTCATGATGGTAAGCAGTGTGGGTCAGGAGAAGCAGCAACCAGCCCCAGGAGAATCAGGAGCCAGCCCTGCTCCCACATGCACACTGGTCACCATCAGGGCAGCATCCAACCACACACACGCGCGCACGCACACACACTCTGTCCTCCATGAGGGTGCTTCCTGCAAGTAGGCAGCTCGGACTGGGAAAAACAGCAGCCAGTCCTGAACCAGTACACCCACTGGCTACCAGCAGGAACCAGTGGCCAGCACTGACCAGGAGAACCGGCCACTCAAGCCTTTGAGAAATCAGCCAACATGAGAAGCCAACATGAGAAGACCCCACATCCTGCTTGTCCAGAAGAACCCAGGAAAATGTCAAGATGAAGAAGCAAAAGGAAATCTCTGGCCTCCATATGTAAATATGGAAGAGATTGGAAGTGGTACATCTGAAGTTTCTCTACAGCAGAGTAGTACTCCGCCGCATATAAATACAATTTGTCTTTATCCCTTCATCTGTTGATGGGTATATAGGTTGTTTCCAAGATTTATCTATTATGAATTGTGCTGCTATAAACATGGACGTGCATATACATGCATATTTGCTGGGTTGAATGGAACCTTTGTGTTAGTTTTTGAAGAAATCTCTATATTGATTTCCATTGTGATTGTACCACTTTGCAGTCCCACCAAAAGTGGAGAAGGATTTCTTTTTCCCCTGCAGCCTCTCCGGTATTTGTTATTGTTTGGTTTCTCAACAATATCCATTCTTTCTGGAGTGAGAGAGAATTTTAGGGTTGTTTTAATTTGTATTTCTCAAATGCTCATGTGGTGCTTGGGGAAAGAGGATTGGGAGTTCCTTATTGAAAGGCAGAAGAAGTTACAATGTTAATGTAGTGAGAAGGTGGCTTTAGGCAAAGGCTTCTGTGGCTGGGAGAAATCTTGAGACATATATGAAGAAAGAGTGTTCCAGGCAGTGGAAACAGTCAATGCAAAGGTCTTGAAGCAGACAGTTGTGCTTTTGAGTGTAACAAAGCAGCCAATGTAGTTAAGCATGTGACAAAAGGACGAAGGGAAGGAAATGAAATCAGGTTCCAGACAAAAACAGAGGTTTTGGAGTGGAGGAGCAATATGGTCTGACCCCTGTTTATAGGTGACTGTAGACTGCAGTGGGACAGGAATTGAGAGTAATAGGTGACATTTGAGAGGTAAGAGGAAAAGGGTACCCAAAGCAGAGAGGAAATTGGCAGAAGGTGAGATCCAGGTGACCTTAAGGATGCTAAGAACTTGAGAATCTAGCACATAGTGGCTAGCGGTGAAGAACAGGTAGCAAGGCAGGAGGAGACCAGAGAAGACCTATCCCTGAAGCAAAGCAAGATAACTGTAGGAAGAGATTCATGAGTGGTGCACAAGGCCACAGAGGGGTCAGAAGGATAAGCCTAGGGAGCATTTTTTGGACTTGGCCATTTGGAGAGAACTGCGACTGCTGCTAGAGAAATAAGTATGTCGGGGATGAAGTCAGAGCTCAGTGGACCAAGCTCTTTTACACAGATGTACACAGATGGAAAGAGTGTACTATTTCAAGAAATATGGCCATGAACAGGGAAGAGTTAAAGTTGTAACTTCGGTGAAGCCTGGCACTGAGGAGCTGCTCCTCTTTCCTAATGACGGCATAGCATTATCTCCAGGGGCAAGACAAGCACCAGAGGACTTTAGGCTCCTAAAGTAGGAGCCAGGAGTAGGAAAGGGAAACGTCTACAGAACTGGAATTCTCGCTCTGCACTTTCAAGGTCGCCATCTCTTTTCATCATTCAAAAGGAAATCTACCACGAAGGCCACACTCAACTGTCTTATGGCAAACAGGAAACAGGGAGACTCGAAGACAACCTCCTATTGTGTCTCAGAGATTTGAGACTATGACAATAAAACCTAAGCTGATGAATCTGGAGCTGTCACCACTGGAGTCTGATTACTGTCCCAATTCAGACTCATTTTCAGACAGAGGTGGGATCAAGTTCTTCTCCCGCATTGGAAGGAGGGAGAAGCCGGTTGGGAGATAATCTCCCACTGAGGACTCCTCCAGTTAGTTTCTCAGCGGAGAACAGTATAACTGCCACTCTCTTTGCTCTTGTGTTCTTAAAATATTGATCCCATTGATCTTGAAATTGTTCAGCCTTGAAATGGTGCAATTGATTTTCAAAGTCCACTTAACGATTACTTACCTTGAGGATGCACTGAGTCATTCAAAGAGGAATATTGTTTTTCAATCTCTAAGTGTTTTGAATCACCCATGAAGTAAGAATAAAGGAAGATTTCTTTCTCTATTTAAACAAATAAATGTGAGGAAGCTATGGGCATTGGACCAAATTATTTTATTCCACTTGCACAATTTATGAAAGGCCAGCTCATCTTACAGGCCATAGGGTATAACGAGGATTCAGCAGACATTTTTTATATTTTCTTCTCAGGATTGAATGGCAAGTATTCCACACTTAAAGGAGTGGAAAAACAAACAAAACTTATGAAGGAGTAAAATTTTTCTGATCCTCTCTAAGAAAATCTTTCGTTCCTATTGTCAGGCCAAACCATAAGCTTCCAAGTTTGTCAAGGTAGAGGCCGTTCAATTTTGTGAATCTGACCACTGACCTCTGCATTTGTTTTGTTTATGTGAATTTTCCCTTGCTACCGCTATCACTCCCAGTAACTCACTGTGACCATTTGACCCAAAATACAACCACAATCAAGACATACAAGAGCCCTAGAAGATTGCCTGAAGACACAGGATATTAATGGAGAAACAATACCAGCAACAATTAGTTAACCCCGTGCAATAGTTAGTTTTTATATTTTAGGGACATAGTCACAGCAACTCAAGGAGACTCTCCAAGTTTAGTTTCACAGCTACTAATTGTTGAAGCCAAGACTGAAACTCAGAAAATGAGCCAGGACGTGAACATGGGGCAATAACCAGCATCCAAGCAGTGAGAACAGGAGCCGTGATTAAACTGTATTTCCAAAGATGGCTGCAGCAGTCAGCCCATGTCTCTGCCTCTGCAACTCAGTTAAATGGCATTTTATGCCCTATGTTCTTGGGATGAAGATGCATTGTTTGCCTCCCACTCCAACCCGAATACATACCCTGAGGAAGGGGCTCATGTGCAAGTAGTTTATGTAGGAGGAGAACTTAGAGAACACTGCTGTTGGATCAGGGACATGAGATAGGAAAGGGAAGGCAGCCAACACATGCACAGAGGAAGGGAGTGTTAGCAACCAAGTTACCATTGCAGATAGCTAGAGCTGGGACCCACTGGGAAAAGCTGGGAAGCAGTGCAGAGAACATCTCAGCTGCTTATCTCCCCTCTTCCTGGTGGCTGAGTGATGCTCCCAGAGGGGTGTAACCCCTGGTACCCTGGTTGCTTCTGGGAGCAGGCAGAGCAGGCCTCAGCAGCGCAGGAAATCCAGTTTGGATGGGGTAGGGGTAAAGAGAACCATGATAACATGTGCTGGAGAGATCTTCAGTCTGTGCACCCGGGTTAGTGTGCGAGCTCCCAGGAGTATGGAACAGTGATAGCAAAGAAATTACAACACAATCAAGACTCACATTTCCCAAATGAAACAGCATATAAAATCCTCTTGAGGTTGTATGCAGCCAGTTCCTACAGTGGCCCCTGTCATTCTTTTCTTTGAGCCTTTGCTTTCCCCAAATCATGCCCCTATGTGGTTTCCACTGACCCTCTGGTTACCTGTTATTCACGGTGGAGGTGGGACTACATTTGCCTGTCTGCAAGAATATTGCCTTAGCAACATTTGCAACCCTATTTGAGGAACATCAGCAGGGAAGCACCAGGCCTGTGTTGATCAAAGAGGCTGTATGCTGTGCATGGGGCTTCCTGGGAATTGTTAACCCTAATTGATGATGAGTTTAGCTGAAAACAATTGAGAGACTACATATAAAAAGCTGGTTTTGGAGAGTAATGCTTCCTTTATCTGCCAAAGGATTGTTTTCCTTGGATACATCTAAAATAATTCAATATGTTGACCGAGTGCTAACCCAGATGACCAAATCTCTCTGATTGTAAATAGTATGAAACTATGGGAAAATGTTTAAACTCATAATCTGAGTGTCTCGATTATATTTGCTTTTTACAAAGAGGTGGACTGATCTGTCATGGTACCTTTTCCAAAGTTTTCCTTTTTGGGGAATGTGTGACCTAAACAGCAGACATTTATTGTAAGAAACTGACCCACGATTGCAGATACCAGCAGTGTCTGGTCTAGGTGTCTGCAGGGTTGGTTTCTTCTGAGCTCTCTCTCAGATAGCTGTGCTCTTCCTGTGCATTCCATGGACTCCCTCTGCACCTTTGGCATAATTTCCTCTTCCATAAAGACAATAATCATATCAAATTAGGATTCACACAGATGACTCCATTTTAACTTAGTTACCTCGTTTTATATTCCTTTTTAAATAGGTTTGCTTTCCTTTTCAACTTTATTGAAGCATAGTTGACAAATAAATTTGTATCTATTTAAAGTGTATAACCATAATTTGGGGTACATATGCCATGAAATAAAGCACACATTAATCGCCTCACATAGCTATGTTTTTTGTTTGTGTGAGAACACTTAAGATCTATTCTCAGCAAATTTTAAGGATGTAACACAGTGTTGCTGATTATAGTAACCACTGGATTTTCAGAACTTATTTATCTTATAATTGAGTGTGTATATTGTGATCAGCAGTTCGTTTCTCTGCCCAACTTAGTCTTGGCAATCACATTCTACCATTTCTAAGTGTGAGATGCCCTACCCACAGATTCCACATACAAGCAATACTGTGTCATACTGACCTTTCTCTGGTTTACTTTATTCCACGCAATGAAAACACCTCTTGGAGATCACTATGAAGCAGCTCTGAGCAGGATTTAAAATTAACTAATTAGCTTTCTATGTTTATCTGTGAGTCTGTCCTAGGCCGAGGTCCCTTGCCTGGCAACGGGAGCTGATTCATAGTAAGTGAACCTCTATGAATCACTGGTCCTGGCTGAGGCCTGTAGTGGCCTGTGATGCCAGAGATACCTCAAAGGGCAAGATAAGACCACAGCTGCAGACACTTGGCTCAAACATCAATTAAGTAGATAGAGACTGCAGCTGCAGGAATTACTCCTACTGTCTCACTTCTACCATGTCTTCACGATCAGACAGTTTTACTGAACTGACTTGATGGATTACTTGCAGACATCCTTGAAGTGACTCCCAAGGTCCTGCTCATTGCCTGCACTTTCCTCAGTTTCCCCACCCTTTTTGTTGGACCTAATAAAAATGGGCAGTCCAGAGAAGTCTTTGTCTTAGCCCTCAGCGTTTTGAGCTCAGTTAAATGGGTTTGACCCCTCTGGAGCCCTAAAAGCATACCACTTGTCTCATTTTATTTAAACCTTTGCTGCACACTCATTTGGGAGATTGGGGATCTAGTCAGGACCCAATAAACACCAACAACTTTGTTTTGTTTAGATTTCATGACATGATGCTGACGTTCTAGGGTTTAGGAGAAAATCCATTGGTAAGATGCATGATCCTCTTTGAGGGCACACTTTACTTGAGGTTCTTTATCACTTTCCAAGTATTTATAAATTTTTTTTTAATTTTAAATTCTTTTTTTTATTATTTAAAAGAGAATGAAACAAAAGGGGGCAGTACAGAGCAGATCAGAAGAGGACAACATAGGCAACACAGTACTTTACATTAAGTCAACTGGACATCAACAGTATCTAACGCCATATCTCTTACTCTGCTATAGTTGAGCATAGTTTCAATTACAATAATATCAAACATAACACAATAGTATAAAGCCATGCATAGAGTGAAAGAATTCCAGGG
>PVJX010033548.1:0-19594 GCA_004027295.1 Dolichotis patagonum | reverse complement strand
AAAAAAACTGAGAAGACCAGAAAAGATAAAACATTAGCCTCAAAATGAGCACAGTCATGCTTATTAAGAAACAACAGTAACTTACGAAGTGCCTACTTTGTTCAAGATTAGGTGGCAGAGCCAACATACATGTATCCTGTTTAACTGTCACGAGGACTCTGTGACATGTATATTATCTGCGTTTGGCAAATAAGGTAACGCAGAGGCTTAAATACTTTCATGGTCTTGCTCAAACTTTATTGTACTAGGACCAAATTGCATCTGATTGTTGAGATACCTCCTTCAAAGCAACAAGACGCTGCTTGTTGCTTTGAATTACCTTTTCCTTTTGGCCAACAGGAAGACAGTTTCCCTTAGTAATAATTTTATGCATAGTAGTTTGGTGCCCAGGTACGTTTGTTAAATCCATAATGCATGATGCAGTTGAAATAGCACAGCTGTTTCTATGGAAATATGAACAGGAAGCACTAAACTGTCAGCTTCACAAGTAAACCTTGGAGATATAATCTGCTTTCCTCTTCTCAGAGGAAATAAATAGGTGGCACTGTGTGATTCCTCAAAGTCTTTCTGTGTGTGTCACCTTTCCACGTAGCATTTAGTTGGGGGGGTATTTTCTCTTAACACACAGGGACAAAAGCAGCTGGGTTTCCCATTCACAAAGTAAGTAATCAGCCCCGAGGCCAGTTTCTCATCTTGGACAGTACAGTGTTTCATGTCCATTCCAGAAGCTCCAAATGTGATCATAAATACATCAGCCAAAACAAACCGCAGTTTTTATAAAGCAAGGCATGGGTATCTCTTTGGAAACAAACCGCACTTTATCTAAGAGCATAGCAAGAAGAGGCAGCAAGGAGAGAACTGCTCATACTCCTCACTGGCAGTACCGTGTCCCATGCAAAGGCGGCAGGGGACAATCAAGACAGGTGGCTTCATCCTTCTCTCTGTCCCAGCCTGAAAGTGAGGTGTTTGAGAAATCTGAGAACTCTTCCTAGCCAATTCCAAATAAAGTCTGTAGTGTTTCTATTCAAAGTATAACATCAGCAATACAGAGAATACATGTTCAAAATGCAAATGGTACAGACCTACTGAGTCAGACTCTCGGGGGGTGAGTACAGCAATCTGTGTTTTATATGCTTTCTGGGTGAATGTGGTGCAAGCTAAAGTTTGAGAAGCATAAACCAAAGCATAAAGCAAGGATGACATTTTGACCCAGAAGTACTTAGAGCATCAATTGATGCAGAATTATTTTGAAATAAGTCATTTAACCTTTCTGGCTTCCATATTCCTTATTTGTAAAAGAGAGAGATTTGATTTATTCCTGCATTGCTTCTCATTCTAACACCAGAGCATCTCATTTATTTCATATTACCTGCCAATGCTATAAATATTTCCCTCATTATGAAAGATCTGGTCATCATTACCTGCTTGCTATCTCCAAGTTTGTTTAATAATAACAAATGCGGGCAACCTGCGTTCATATGTATCATCCCAAGTTTGATATTAGTTTTGACATACTGTTGCATGCTAATAGTAACAGCCTCCACTTTAGCACTAAGAAAACATAAAAAGATAATATAAATTCCTCAGCGACACGGAGAAAGTATTGATGCTGTGAGCATTTGAGTCTTGATCTAGTTTTACAACTCAAATTTCTTCCTCTTTGTCAAGGTCTCTTTTCCCCAAATTGATAGCTTTCAACAATGAAAGGAAAAACAATAGAAAGCACTGCACTCCACAAGGTGGGGTTAGGCAAAACTCATTTATATGGGTGATGTGTTTCCTTTAAGTATATAAAGCAATTACTTTGAATACATTTAACACACACATTGATTTCATATAAAAGCCACTTTACCTAAGCGTGATCAATAAACAACAAGGTTTGAAGTTGTACTACACTGCTGATTTATTGACAACGCTGAAATGCATCTTCCCTGGTGAAAAGATGCAGAAAATGGAAGCCGGAGGGAACTTGGGGAAGCTTCTAGTTTAAAGAGGTCATTGTGCACGAAGGCATTTAGGGGCAGAGCAGACAAGAGATTGTTCTATGATAACTCTGCTAGTTAGTAGCAGGAATGTGATCAGAATGCATCTTCTTACCCATCGGAATTGCTGCTTCTGCTATTAATATTTTATTACACCAAGCTGATAATCTCTTTTCAGAAGCAGCCACTTACCCATGTATCCATCTCCAAGGAAGAGGTGGTATTCCAGAATTTTAAATGATGGTCAACATTTTTAAAATAAAGCTAGGATGACAACTTCTGGGCAGAGGCAGGAGCTTATGCAAAGGTTTGGTAGAAGCATAGGAGAGTATTTACACTAAATAAATGAACTGGTTCAAGTCAGAAAGCAGCTAGAAATGAAGCTAGAGAGATACGGAGTGACCAGTAGGTTATGCAGGGCTGAATATGTCATTCTAAGACATGGAAGAGTTTGAAATTCATAAAACATTATTGGAGAATTTATGCAAGAGAATGCCATGATCAGATTTGTGTCTTAGTTCCCTGTGAAACTTAGTTTCCTGTGAAACAGTACAAATTTAACTAGTGAGGAAGGCAGGTTATAAAGCACTCAAGGCTACAGATAGTGACACTGCTTAGATTTGCAATACTGCGGGGGGAAAAAGAAGGTAAGCCATGCTAAGTCAAGTCCACCAGCAATAAAGTACAGAGAGAAGACTCAAAAGACTGAGATTGAGTGCACATTTTGTTAAGCAATGAAAGGGTAAAAGGATGGGTCCTCAAATTTTAGCTTGGATAAGAAAAAGTCGGTGATGTCATGGGAGTAAGAAGCAGGAATACGTTTAATCATGGAGACAAACCTAGTCTTGGGCTCATTGAATCATCACAATTCAGATGTCCCAGAGAGACTGAGGGACCATGTCAAAACCATCACAGTACATGAGACAGCGCAAAACAAGAAGATCTCCTGGTCAGAGTGGGTTACAGTGGAATAGAGAGAACAGAGTAGTTGAAAAAAAAAAGTGGGAAAGATCTATGGCAAAAGCCAAAAATTTAAAAAACAATAATAAAAATAAAAATTCACACTGAGTCATGATTACTTTAGAATGCAGTGGGTCCCATGAAAGTGAACACTGAATTTGTTTTTGTGATATGGATGTCATTGGCCCAGAAGAGCAGCACAGATGGAAACTCAATTGCGTGGGGATGTTGGTTGAATACAGAATTTCAAATGAGCGTGTTTCTGTTTTTAAAGACTGTTAAAGGAGGAGGATGTAGGAATGGAGCGATTTAGGCAAAACAAACTTAGAGACATTTTGAAGAAGGAGCAGAAAGGAAGCAGGTAAAGGAGCAAAGGATGAAAGGATGGAGCATCGTTCAAAGCAGAATGAACACTAAGGTGTCACTTTGTTCTGGCTTAGAGATATTTGGTTAACTCATCTATATAACAAAAGTTTAGATCTTTTCATATTAAATATAAAGCTGTCATGGAAGTTAATTCTATTCTGCAGCAAGGGTTTCCTTGTGAAAAATCAGGGCTTTCCTCATTACAGTGTCAACTGCAGGTCAGATGTCTGCAGAGACTTAGTGAGTTTCTCCTGACTTCATTTTGGTCAAATGGAATGGCTGTATCTTCCTGTGAGTTGGGAGGCAAGTTACATCTCTCAAGTACTCTATAATGATACCAACCAAACGAAAAGTAACCTTTGAACCTTTTTATCACATTTTACCATTTACTGATATATTTACAGATGGTCTAATCATAGGACATTTTCATTCTTTCAACTCTGAATAATTAATACAAAAATGATAAAGGGAATTTATATTTAATATTTATCGAATAAAATTCCTTAAAACAGTGTTTCTTGATCCATATGTCATTTATGTATCTCTGTTATTTTGATATATAACTTACCTGTGAACTCAAACTAAGTGGATTCTCAAATTACCTTAAACAGTAGGACGTGCTGGATTAAATTTACTATAAAAATGGTTGTCACAACTTTGTAACAAATACAGTGGTCAAATTTGAGGGAGCCAGAAGCTAGCCTTTTTGCACAATTTCAAAATAGAGTGAGTTTAGGAAGAGTAAAGGAAGAACAGGTGTTCATCAAGGTCCTCAAGAACATAATTAATCACAGTGACATCACTGTGAGGAACAAACTAACCACTTATTTTGATTCTATAGCATGCGATGGACTTCTGTTTCATTTTAATTTTTCTTAATTTTTTTTTTTGTACCAGGGATCGAACTCATGACCTTGCACTTGCCAGGCAGGCACTTATGCCACTGAGCTAAATCCCCAGCCCAATTTTTCTGAATTTTTTAGGAAACTTTTGGTTGATTTACCCATTGAATATAGAGTTATATTTGACTCCCCACCCTGGGCTCTTTAAAATTATTTATATCAACAGAATAGCAATGGAGAGCATGGAGTGAAGGAAATGCAGTGCAAGGAGGTTATGTATCTTTGCTAGGGACAAAAATTGGAAGCAGAAAAGCCAGGATGTAAACGGATGTATCTGACCTGAAACCCAGTAAAGAGGAAATCTTTATTTACCACCTCCTATCATGATAAAAGCACCCTTCCAGGTCCTGAAAACCGCATATGGTAAGACAGATGGGCACCTGTCCTCAAGAAGCTTGCATTCCAGAGAAGGAGATGGATATGAAAATGTGAACCAGAGGAAAAGAGAAATTTAGATGCTCTATCCACACTACAAAGGAAGTAAAACAGAGTAAGGAGACAGAGACAGACTGGGCAGCTGCTTCTTACAGGAGGTAGCATCTCAATTTATGCCAATCTTATAAAAATATGCCAACAGCACAAAGCATGTGGAGGAAGAAGTGGAACTGTAAGGACTTGGAGAAAGAAGCTTGTTCTTGACCAAGTATAAATGAGACAGGGCCATTCCCCATCATAAACAGTAAGTAACTTCATTCAGGAGCCTTTGTCTGTTGGGGAAAACAGATGTGTCAAATGGCAGCACTGGTGCAGATCAGGAGGTCCCGTTGAGATATGCCTAAGAGTCTAGCAAGGCATGAAAGCATGGATTGTTGTGGGTACAATGAGCGTGACAGGAAGGGAGGTGGAAGTAGGCCTCCGTCTAGGAGGAGAAATAGGAGTTCTCCTGGGACATGGAGCAGGGAGTGCTTGGCGTGTGCTGTGGCTGTGAGGGAACAACATGTGAAATAAATACACCAGGGCTGACAGAGATGGCACGTGCAGGCACCTCATCAAGGCTGAGCAGACTGAGGGCTCAGAGTGGGGAGTGGCATGGATCCTGCTCAACACATTGTAGCACCTGGGAATGATTTAGCTTCAGAAGCGCTTGCATCAAATTCTTCTTTCTGTTCTTAAAGAAAACACCACAGAAAATATTCCAAGCGAATTTCTTGGAAGTGCTTTGATGAATAAAGAATTTATCCTGGTTAAGACAACGATTCGCAGCGTAGAGTGTGCATTAGAAGCAGTAGTCAGAACCATAATAAACATAAATAACAAATTGAAAAAAAAACTCACATACTCCTGAAACCTTAAAAACGAAAGGCTTGGGAGTGATGTTTGGACACTGGTGATTTTCAGATCCCCCCCCCAACCCCAGGTGAATCCAGTGAGCAGCCCCCACTGAACGTCACTCTTTCTGCAAGGCTCAGAAGGGGAACTGTGTTCTCCTGAAAATGAGAACTTCTAAATTTTTCAATCTCAGAACTGTATGGAGAAAACCATCCTTGAGAACAAGAAAGATCTGCTAAGGACCAATCCTAGGACCAACAGGATGTGAAAGCAAGGCATCACTATGCAACCAGGCTCTGAATTCTAATGGAGAGATCTGCGTTTCATGGTGCCATGAACCCTCGTCAGTAATTATCTCAGAAGCAAACAAGGGATCCACAGGGAGGCCCTGATGTTCCGCAGTCCCAAGGGACAGTAATGAGGAGTACCCTGACTGAGAAACAAAGTGTGTCATTCCTTGATTTGCTTTTCTGTAATGACACCTGAAGCATCCTTGTTTGTTCTGTAAATCTTAGTTAAACAAAGCTACCCTCCAAGACACCAGGGGCTTCCAGGGAGCAGTTAGTTTAATTGGAGCTCATCTGTTTTTGTTCCTAATGAGTCTCCCATTTCATAGCTGACTTCTAGGCTGAAATAAAATGTGGCCCCCCCAGTCCCCATCTGGGATGATTAAAAATCTGTTTAAGCATACAATATATGGAAGCCACCAAGCAGTGTTGTTCAGAGCTGAGGCCTGCAGCAGATTGGAATACAGAAGAAAATGTTCATTGCTCTAGTTAAAAAAAAAGAAAAACGAAAGTCATGCAATTATCTGAGTTACATTTTGTTAAGGAATCCGTAGAACTGAATTTACTTCTTGAGGTTTGTTACCAAACTCTCCTACTTGCCCCCTATTTTATTTTCTCATTTTTCTAATTTGAAAAGTATGATAAACAATTGGCATGATCCATTAGGCATGACAATATTTCTGGTTGAAATTATAGTGTCATATTTGCCAAATAGCTATTCTGCACTATAAAATGTTTCATTAAATAATAATGTCACAAAATCAGTAATACGGGTTACAATAAAGGTAACTTTACACTGTAGCTATGGGCATTTTTCTTTTAGAGAACTGCAAAGTGATCATCTTTGGAATAGTCTTTGAGTCTTCTATTAGGTCACACAGTTAATTATTCCTCTCCCACCTTTGTTCTCAGACACCCATGTTCTTTTTATCTTTTTCCAAAGACCAGGATCTCTGAGTTTCTACTGTTTGTCTGGCATGTTTTGCAAAATAACACTTAGAAGGAAGAAAGGAAATAAGGAAACAAGGAAGGAAGGAAGAAAGAAAAAGAGGAAAGAGGGAAATAAGGAAGGAATATTCACAAATAATAAAGGAGTAGAACTACATGGATAAAAATAATCAGCTAGAGAATGCTAATTTGCCTGCAGATGTATGGTTCTTGGTCATTTGCAAACCTGTTAAAATGTATAGAACTTTGTAGAAAAGAAAAAATATCCATAAAATATGATGCATACCATAACATCAAGGCATGTTCGGTGGTATATGCACATGGAATCAGTAAATGGCCCACGGCTGAAAACGAGTATTTGATGAATGAATGAATGAATGAATGAATTGCGTTTGGATACATTTGAAAGCTAGTTTCAACAAAATCTTGGCTCTATGCCTCTACTATGAATGATAACTTTTGTGAAGTTGAATTTTTCTGGAGAATCCTTTTCCTTTTTGGTGTCATGAGTTGATTGTCTCTTTCCTTTCCTTATAATTTAAATCTAGACAAGTCAAACATACTTGGTTAGATGTCACTGTCTGTAGACTATAGCTTCTAACTTCTTTCATACAGGTGACTCCAGATTCCCTTGGTAGGATATTTTCTTGTTTCTAAACTCCACTGTGATGCATTTATTATGAACTCTTAGCTTTTCTCCTATATTGTAAATCCACACTTGTACATTTGATTTCAGCTTCATTCTCATATCATTTTTCAATCTAGTTCCACTTTCCAGAGCATCTTAGAGCATGTCTGTTAAATGCAGGTAGAGGACATCAGAATATTGGCTGGGACACTTGCCACTGTGGGAGTGGGAGATCCCCCGAGCATCTCCAGGCTCATGCTCTACCAAAGGTATTTATGAAGAGCCACTTTGTCTGACGAAGTCCCGTACACATTTTCACACTCAACTGTCTTGTCTATGCAATTCTCAAAGTCCTGTTTGTCTACAATTTCAATTAACGAGAGTTGTAATAACAAAATACCACCACGCAGCTTAAGTAACAGATCTTGATTTTTCAGTTTTGCAGGCTATGAAATCAGGTTCAAAGTGTCTGTAATTTGGTTCCTAGTGAGGGCTCTCTTCAGTTTTCAGACAGCTTCCTTCTCACTGGCTGTCCCAGGGTCTTTATTCACATGCTGACTCCATCATGAGGACCCCTGTCCTCAGGACTTAAGCTAAGCTTAATTACCTCTCAAAGGCCACATCCCCAATCCCCTCACACTGGGCAATGGGAACCCTCAGTCCATGATACTCACTGGCAAGTAGAGAAGAGGAACCAGGACTCTGTGAGCGCCTGCTGCACACGGATTCATCTCAGGAGTGGATTATTAAATCTTAACGTTGCGGGGTAGCCATGCTGGCTCTCATTTTAGATATGAGGACTCAGGTTGAGAAGGGAAGCAATTTGTGCATAGTTGCATAGCTGGGAAACAATGACTCTTGGACAGTAACCTCAATCTTTTTAACACCCTAACTCTTCTCACTACTTGCAGGTGGCTGCCAGCATCAGTCTGAAAACTGGCTGTGTTAGTCTCCCTGATGAGGACCTTCAGGTAACACCATCACGAGGGCTCCAGCCACTGTCAGATTCAGCATGACAGGACGGCCCTCTGTGTATCTCGTTAAACCTTCACAAGAGATTCTGAGCCTTGGAATCTGCGCCTTGTCTCACTGCCTTACCCAGCGAAGTGAGCACTGATGCTGGCTTTCAAGTGAGACAATGATCTTTGTTATCCTACGACAGATATGATTTCCTGGCTCAGCCTGGGATCCCTACGAAGTAACAGCATACAGCGACTGTAGGCTTAGTCTGAAAGGGGTAATTATAGTCACCTCCCTACTGCTTCTTAGACATATCTTTGCCATTTACTAAGCACAGAGAGTCCTGAAGAAATTAGGCGACACAGGCATCACTAACTCCAACATCAGTGAAAAAACATCAGCCATTTTCTCTGATTCATTGTTACAGGAAATGTGTCCACACTTTCCTCGCCTTTCACAGAAACAACATGAGGTATGAGAACAAAGTGATGCATTGGATTTTAAAATTGAAAATGTAAAAGAAATTACACTTCAAAATGAAATATAGTGCCTTTTCAAAAAGTCCTTCGGGGAGCTGCACACTTAGTCTAATGATGCTACCTAGGTGCACAATATTGCTTTGAATGTCCCATGGGACAGTTCGTGGCGTGTTCTTTTGAAAGTTTGCTGCCAGGAAAATCCCTGACCTTTACACGATGGATTTGATTTTGGGAGATAGCAAAATTGCATTTGGAGACAAATTTTGCTATCACATTAAGTGATCACACTAGAGAATTCTGCTTTGGGAGCAAAACTTGGAAAGATCATAGACTAATGAGAATGCCTTGGCTACCAGAGCCTGTTTTGAGACCAATTACTATACGGGCAAAATAGACTGCTTCAGATGAATTTTTTGATGATTATAGCATTGTATGTGAAGTATATACATTTAGGTCAGAAATTTGAAACTCAAGGCATGTTTGAAAAGAAGCAATATTTTTAGTTTCATGCTTTAGTGTTGTCTTTGCTTGTCTAGATTTTTATTTGAAAATAATAAAAATTTCAGGATTATATTAGTTTATGCTTGGTTTCATAAAACCAAGGCATATCAAAAAAAGTCTGTGTTGGTTCTTTCTACTCTGAGATCTACCTTTTAGGAATCATAACCTATACATATATTTTATTTTACTGAATAACCTTCAGGTGAAGTCAGTAGCACCAGTAAATACATGGCAGGGGGTTAATTCAGCAAAAGACAAATAGCAAACTTGATCACAATAAGGGGAACAATAAAGAGGGATTAAAATACCACAAGCTAAATCATGAAAATAATTGCCTTCCTTACTTTCTTGTGAAATGCACTAACCTAGCACCTCGGTCTTCCTCATTACCTTTAGAAATACTGCCTCAGCCATGTTTACAAGCTTGTTGCATGGCAGGAGCTGTGTTTTCATTTTTTGTGGCCGACTTAAGGCTTCATACCATCTTGTTTCTGAAATGCTCCTGCTCAGAGTCGTAAGTACTTTCTCAAGTTGTTATTATTCTGAAGGTATTTTAAGGAGTTAGGATACTTAGGCAATACTATTACTTCCATCAGTACTTTTCCACATTCTTGTGTATGGTATTATCTCCAGCCAACTTGGGAAAATAGCACTTATCAGCACAGTAGCTTTGCATCCTTGCATTGCACCTGCTTCTGCTCTGTGCATGATTATTTATAAAAATGTTCTCAGTAACCAAAGCTATGAGCACATATGTGTCTGATATTTCTTAGTTAACTATAAAAACATGTTTATAATATTAAGATCATCCTCATTTTGTCTCTAGGCTCACAAAATTTAAGGCTCTGTGACAATGACAAGATAGATGATTTCCCCAACTTTCTAGCCTTACAGGAGAGTAACAAGTCTCATTAAAATCCTATTTCTAAAGTGCCTTGGAGAAAATGCTTTAACTTTGGACTATCTCTAGATGCAACAGATGTCTTCCTGGATGCACTTAATGCTTCTGTTTATTCCACTCAGAATCTAATTTCATCAATTCGCTTGTATGGTAAAATTGAGACACGCTGGATAAATTGTCTCCTAACAATTGTGAAAGAAACCCAAATGGGTTTCTAAATAGTTTGATGTTTAGGATCTTTCAGCAAGAAAGACAAAGAGAAATATAACCAACTGGAAGCATTATGAGAAAGTGCTAAGCTAATTTACAAGAAACGGTGACACAATCAAACAAAGTATCCAAATCCATCGTTTCTACACGTGATCTTACAACTTCAACCAGACATGCTCATAGTGGAAAGAGGTAAAGCTTTCAGTGTGTTAGGCACCCAGCATTGTGCTTCGCATAAAGTATATACTCAATAAGTTTCTGTCTCATGTAAGTCAGTCTAGACTCATTGAGGGAAAAAAAACTGATTTGGAATCAGAGGAAAGAATCTAACCTCTAGGTTCTCCAAATACATGTGCATTTTGTATAATAATCATCCTAGGTCATAGAAAATGTTTGATCAGGGCCTGAAGAAATAGATTTGAATTACAAAGGAAGGGGTTGTACCAAATGTTTGCATTCCAAATTGAAAACATACTCACTTTTGAAAACACATCTGTCGTGTATTCTCCAGGGTCTTAGTTGGTAAAGTGATAATGACAAGATTGATATATGCCATAATTTTAACAGACAATGAAAATTTAATGTGGTGGCTTTTCTAGGCAACACATTTGTCTTAAAACAGATTGCCTTAATTCCAAGGTAAGGTTCACTTCAGCCTTGGTATTAGAGGAAATTTTTCAGTAGGGATCTAGTAATGAACTTAGACGATAATTAGATGCTTGCGGTCTTTTTGTACATTCAAAGTTAAGAGTAAAACTTGTGCTAATTCTCAGATTGAAAACATAAGGAGTCTAAATAGAAGAGGCAGCATAGATACGGCCACGGAAACCAGGGTGTGCATCACATTTCGGCACCGACAGGGTTAAGAGGATGTCAGTCTAAGCATGGACAGAGGATCAGTATCCAGCCTTTGGAAAAAGCAGGTTCTATGGGTTAGTGAGAAGGTGAAGACTCTCAGCGCAGAAGAGGGTGAACCTGAGGCCAGGCAGAGGGTTATTGAATCTGCCCACTGCATAATGAACCTGATGGTCCCAGCCTGATCCGCATGAATTCCCTGCAGACAGGGATAAATGTCCCTCAAAGACCTTCAGATTCCTATACAAAGTATGGGGTTGAACAACTCTTTACAGGTACCCTTCAGTAGCATAGAAGAAAGACCACTGCAAATACCATTAGACCTGTGAGCTCCAAATGAATCACAGTGGAGGCTATGCTTGTGTCTTGGTTACTTTTCTCATTGGTGAGATGAAATACTGCACACCCAAAATTAAAGGAGAAAAGGTTTATTTTGGCTCATGGTTGTAGAGGTTTTGGTCCATAATTGTCTCCAAGGCAGGGTGGCATAGCAGACAGACAATGCAAGGAAAACAAGCACCAGCAACAGTAAGCAAAAGTGACCAGCCACAGCCATGGCTCTTTCTGTCCCTTGCATTTTATCAAGGCTACCAGCCCTTAGAGTGCATAGCTTTCACATCCTTAATCTTAGTGTTGCACCACAAATCAATCCCACTATCATGTCCTTGATCTCATCAGCACTAACTCTACATCCAGCCACCTCCAAAAATCCCTGTCTATAACTGCATGAGGCTTTGGGAGGTCATTTAGATACAAGACATAAAAGCTTGATGATAAGGGGCATCTTAGTTCTCTCAACCTTGTCACCTAAGGGCACTTGTTTCCTTTTTCATCAGAAATAGTGTCTCTAGACAGATCTGTGGACATCAGAAGGAGCACTGTATAAATTAGGTAGTGAGAATCAGTGTCCATTCTTTGCCTGAAATAGAAATGTGCAAGCTATAAAGAGATTTCCTTTTGGGTCTGCTCTAATATTTCTAGAAATTTCTGTGACATTTGGTATAGGAAAGTCATTAACTCCATGAAGGTCTCTTCTTCATCAGTTTTGTACAGTGTTCCCCTCTGGTTCCCTCTAATTCACTGAATCCTCTAGGATCTCATAATCGCATCCATGATTCTTCTTCCTATGATCGGTTCTGATGCTATCTACATCATTGTCTTCTGTTTAGACTTTAGATCTTTAAATCATATATAAATGCTTTTACTTGCTGTCTGATCAGCTCTCAAACACCTCAAGGCAATATAATCAGGACTTATCACCACATTTAAGATTTCCTCCCGTGAAGGAATCATATTCCCTACAAAACGCAAACTTAGGGATGTTATCACTTTTCCTTGTCCCTCAAAGTTAAACATATCTACTCTGTTAATTATGGCTCATGGTATCTCCACATTATTTATTTAGTAGGCTTCATCTTCTCCATCTCTGGTGACATTTTCCTAAATGACACTCAAACACTTTGCTGGATTATATAGATCTTCCTCCTGATTTTCTACCTTGGTCTTCTGTTTAAATATAACATCCAAACTACATTCATGGTAGTCCTTCAAAAATATACTCTCTACCTCTGAAAGGAACCAATGATTATTATGGATTATATCTCCACATACCTTAAAGATAATGCTCAAAATCACATGCCCTTCACTAGCGAAATGCAAATTAAGACCAAAGAGAGATGTTAATTCATGCCCATTATAAAGACTGTTATTAAAAAAATGGAAAATGATGAGTGCTGGTGAAGACGTGGAGAATCTGCTGCACTTGTGTGCTACTGCTGGGAATGCAGTGTTTTGGTTGCTCAGGAAAAAAAGGGTAGTAGTTCCTTAAAAAGTTAGACATAGAGTTACCCTGTCATTCCACAATTCTCCTCATAGATGTGTATCACTGAAAATTGAAGGGAAAGACTCAAATATATATTTGCATACAAACAATCATTGTAGCATTATTTGCAAAAGTCACAACAGAAATGTCTATTGACACATGAGTACATAAACAAACTGTGTCATAATATAAATGTAATTGAATATTATTCAGCCTTAAAATTAAACTAAATTCTGACACATGGTACAACATGGAAATACCTTGAACATATTATGCTAAGTGGAAGAAGCTACAAGCAAAACTCAAAAGTATGATTCTTTGTTTTTGAGTTACTGAATAATAGATAGGTAAAGTCATAAAGACTGAAAGTAAATGGTGCATACCAGGGACTGTAAGAAAGAGAAAATGGCGCTCAATGTTTAATGAGGAGAGTTTTGAAATGATAAAATAAGAGACAGTAGTGAAATTGTACAACATTTTTCCTATATTTAATGTCACTCAACTATACACTTAAAATGGCTAAAATAGTTACCAATTATGTTTTGTATGTTTTAATGGAATTAAGGTAATATATACCACATGCTACTTTCTGCTTCACACCTTGGGCTCCAGGGGTTTATCGTCACCTATGCTGCTTTCCTCTATACCACATGCAGTGCGCATTAAGCTGACATTGTCTCTTTCCTTGTTTGGCATCAGTGACCAAGAGCACATCCTGTCACCTTCTTCCTGCAGTTGCTGCATTGTAATAAATGCTTGTGATCATCTCAAGAAAAATATTAAAAGCAAGAGATGAATCATGGGCCCATGCACCTGCCTCCAGTAAGCTTTCAGTAAATAGTTAAGGAAGCCACTATCTTTTTAAACAAAAAATAATAAAATTGGAAAGGTTCTAAAAGTTTCCTTTATGTCATAAGGAAAATCCTGTTTTGACATGATAGCCAAAGTGGCGCCATTCAGATGTTTAATTTCCATTTTAAATTCAATAGCAGCCATTTATTTTTCTTTTTGCCATTGATTACATCATTTAATAAGCTCAGAGAAGGGTTAACCCTGAATCACTTCATTCATCATGTCATTGTTTTCCAAACCTCTGCAGTCTTAAGACAAACTAGATTCTCTGTATCATGGACTGGTACTACTAATACCTAAATAAATTCATCTTTATCCTAAGCAGTACTGTCATTTACACTACAGTGTCAATGTATTTTACATATAGTTTCTGATACACTAATATAATTAGCTATTAAAATAACAATTAAACATATACTACCTTACACATAACCATCTTTTGTTCTATAATGTATGTACATTCTGCATTCACAGCTCCTCAGCAAAGTTGTAGAATCTCCAAAGATGATTTTTAGTCACTATTTGATATTTCTTAGCTCCTTGATAGTTGTCCATTCACCACATACTCAGTATTTGGTGACTAAATATATTTGTTCCTTAGCATACTTGTCTGCAGCGTGGAACTCCTCTCCCAGCCCATTTTGTTCCAAGATTCCCCGAAGGACTGCTAAACCCTCTTAAACTGCACAGCTGTCTAGCTGACTTCTGGAAATGTGCTTTTCATTCTCCACCCCTTGGGGATCAGACTTGCATGGTAGTTTGAAGGCTGTCCCAAACTTTAATTCTCACCTCTGTATTTAGAGACACTTTGAAAAAACAAATCTTTGTACAATTAACATTGTCTTGGAATCTGCTTTTTGGGAAACCTGCAGGAACACATATCATACAGGATTCATGCATGTTAGAGATATTTCAAGATGAATTATTTTATGGGAATTAGAAGCATAGTAACTTTTGAATTCAGACAGCACTAAGTTAAATTTCTGCATATTATATTAGTATTAGATTTCCTAGACTATCAAAAAAATTACCAAAGGTTAGGTAGCTCAAAAAATTGAAATTTGTTTCCTGAACATTTTGTATATGGGATGCTGAAACAAGCACGTTTTCTGAATATTTTTAAAGCTAAAAGTTCAAGGTCAAGGGGTCACCGGAGTTGGTTCCATCTTGCTGTCTCTCTCCTCAGCTTCAGGGTGGCTCCTTTCTCCTCTGTAAGTATGATTTAAAATTTTCCCTTTTTATAAAGAATCCAGTTGTATTAGAGTGGAGCCCACCCTAGAGAACACTTTGTTTTGTTTTGTTTTGTTTTGTTTTGCTTTGTTGTGTCTTGGAGTGGATTAAATCTAAGTCTCACGCTCAACCCTTTTTTATTTTTTATTTATTTATTTTTCTCATTTTGAGACAGCATCTCACTAAGGTGCTAAATTGCCCAGTCTGGGTTTGAATTTGTGATCATCCTGGCTCAGCCACCCAGAGTGCGGGAGTTACATGCGTGCACCATCTGCCTCTGATGACCTAATTTTAACTTTACTGCCACTTCAAAGAGCCTATCTCCAAATACATCCAAATAAATTACTGATAATGAGAAACTGAATCTATGAATTTTAAAGGAACATTATTCAGCTCATGGAATTGCCTAAAAGGATTGCTGACCAGGAACTTGAACCTTAGTCTACAATGTCAACCATGTAAGTTTTTCAAATCAAATACAGTAACATATATACAGTCACTGGTATACATAAATTTTCAACAAAATCCTCCAAATTTATTAATTGCTCATGAACTAATTTGATATTAATTTTTGTGTGAACCTTGTCTTTCAAGTTAGTCCCCCAGTTAGTTACGTGAAGTAGAATCGTATGCTAAAGTCAAAAAGAAATGCAAAAGAAATACAGAAAGTTAACTATGTAACTTCATGATCATGATATTCCAGTTCTATGTATACGAGTTCACTATATTTATTTAAGTTCTATTAGAGTTCAGAAATTGGTATCACAGAGGCAATGTTGGCCAAATTATGTATTTCTTATAATATTTTAAAATAAAAATAGAAATGCCTTTAATCAGAGCAAATCTCTATAGTTTTCACATCTCTAGCACAGGAGCATATATCTATAATATATAGTTTAAAAAAAACTGGTGGGTGTTTAAAAAAATTATTATGCTAAAGTCACATTTTCATTGATTTCCCTCAAAATACTTGCCTTTGCTTTGTACACACTTATCCCATCCTTCTTGCTGCTTTCTGAAACATTTCTGGCAGTCCTGTCTCATCAGGGTCTATAGTTGTGGCCTTGTGGCTCCGTTGATACTATGAATTAATGCAAAACTTTACCTTTTATAATTGTTTTGATTTTGGGGAAGAGCCAGGAGCTGCATAATGTGAAATCCAGTGTTTTAGGTGAACGAGGACCCACTCCAGTGTCTTCACCAGCTGTGCTTTCTGGTGGACAGGACTTAGCAGCAGCATTCACCAAATTATTTTATCATATGCTATAAAACATTTCACAAAAGAGGACTCTCCAGAACCTGGCAGGAATGATGGAATAAGTATGTTCACAAGGGGGTATTTAGAGGAAGTTAATGGCACTGTGTCTTTTTCTGCAATACGTTATAAAATTTTATATGATCATCATATACTTTGATTATACTGAGAAGTTTAACACTTCCTTAAGGACTTGAGCTGACAAATGTGGAAGTTTAGACCATACCCTCCAATGTGCTGTTCTGTTTCCCTGATATTCAAAAGAGAACACACTATCTATCATATTCTCTCAATTAACTGAAGAACATACCAGTGTTTCTAGGTTTTTGTTTTTTGGAAATGCTCACATTTAACCAATATTCACTAGTGCCTTCTAAATCATCTAAAGCTGTTTCCCTTGCCACCAATTAATATTAATTAACAAAGTACCAAGCTGAGTGATGTGCTAGCTTTATTTACAGGAATGTACATTCAGCTTAAATACAGACCATCTGGAATGATACTCCCTCTTCTGTCTCTAGCCAGATAATGGTCCTCGGTATCCATGATTCATCAAAAATATTCTTGATCTACCCATCCAAAAAGGATGTGACCATCATAGTGTCCTGGGTAGATTTTTCTTTAGGAGTCTTACAGTATTATGATTTTCATTTATATAAGCTTTTTATTTTTTTAAGTAGAATACTTCAAAAATCTGGCATTCAAGAAAATGAAGGTCTTTTAAAATTCTGATTGTGCTATTTTCACCATGAAATCTATAAGGTAAATGAAAACTGTTATCATGATTTATTCTTCCACATGTTTATGAAAACCTGAATGAGTATAGTAAACTTTAAGAAAATGAATAAAATGACAAATGATTAAGCAGCAAAGGCAAAGGGGGTTGGGAGGAAGAATTCTCAGTTTATCTTCTTAAAGACTAAATTATTTGAGATCATCAAGAAAGGCAATCACTACAAACTTCTCACCTAAATATATTTAAACTCCTTAAATGAACTAGAGTTGATATCACCATTTTCTCTGTCACTTAGCATTTCTTTATTATTTCCAACTAGAGGAGAATACTACATAAGTCCAAGTGCGGTAGAAGCATGTCATCACCATATGTGCATCCAGCCAGTGAACATTCAACCTGTGCACTCATGTCAAAAATAAAACTAAACCCCTTGCTTTCATGTTATATCTTGTCCTGGCACAATGTAAACATCATTTTATGCTGTTGAACAGGTCTGTTTGTGCAAAGCCATATTTTAGGTGAGATTAAGAGGCTAACATGTACAGTATTCTCAAGATAGTTCATTATCTTTTTTTACTACATACAAAGTGGGTCATTTACACTGATTTCAGTATTTCTTACAAAGATATAAAAATTCATGGAAATGTAAACCTACAAAGAAATCATCCAAGCAAGAACATTTGATTTCTTTTATGATGCATGAAAGAAATAGCATATATGTAATAATGAACTAAGCAAAATTCAAAAGATATTCCTCTAATCCCTACTGAAGTTATTATATATGACTTTTAGACTTTTCCTTTTGAAAAACTCACAAATTACTAGATCCAAATGAATTTGGCATCGCTTAATGTGTCATATATTGTTATCTCACAAATTTCTTATTCCATAATTAATCTATGTAACATAAATAAGAAAAAATGCCACAGGAAACACAATTATAAAGCAATTATTAAGATATTAAATTGTAGCTATTAAAAAGTTTTCAAATACGTAAGGAAGTCATGCTTATAGAAAATGTCTCCACAAATATACAGCATCATTAAAGATACACACAGTATTTTTAAAAGAACTATATGAAAGTGCTTATCTTGAAAAGCACAATAAGTAAAATAAAAAAATTCATGAATTGAAAGCAAAAAGAAAACCCACAGAATTAGAAAAGATTTTGTAAATCATATGTATAATAAGGGTCTTGTAGCTAGAATATATAAAGAATTCCTATGCGTCAATATTAAAATATATACAAGTAAATTTAAAAGTTGAGAAAGGACATGAACAGATAGTTTTTTGAAAAAGATACATAAGAAGAGACAAGATGGCGGACTGGTAGGTAGCAGGAGAGAGACCCTCTCTGAGAGAGACAGCTCAAATGCCAGAATAAAACACCCTGGAGAGACCCAAACAGAGAGAGATAGACTCTCACAACACAGAAAGAAACTAAAGCTCAAAAACCCACTCGAATAAGAGGTCCTGGGGCTACTATTAGTGAAGATAAGATCGGTGAGCACGGCACCCGCCTCGAGACGCCTGAATTCCGACCGACCTGAACAAGCGATCCGAGCCAAAGCGACTGGCTTGAGCCGCCAGAGCCCGGAGCTGAACAGCCTGGCGTGCAGCTCGCCGGGACCCGCACTGCACACGACCCACCCAGAGGCACCGTGAATTCCCACCTCAGCCGCGCTGAAGTTGGAGGTCGGGCAGTCCAGAAGTTCTCCGGGACACGGTGAGTGATGAGAATAAGACCCTTCCACGGGAAAGGGGAAACCGACTGGACGACATGTTGGATTTGGGCAGGACAGCCCTAACTCCATAAGGAAGTGGCTTCAGCTGGTTATTCCCCTCGCCGAGCAGATTGGTGGAATCTGCTTGAACTAGGCCACGCCCCTGGCGGGGCCCAGTTACATCCCTGAGATCAGTGCACACTGACACAGTGAAGGCCTGCAAAGGTTGACTGGCCCACAAGGGAGGAGCTAGAGCACACTGCCTGTGGGTGAACTCTAATCTCTGATAACCTATTGAAGAGGGCTAAAGCTCCTAGCCTGCGCCCTCTAGAGGAGCTTTAAACAACAAGAACAGGGTCTGGGAATTACACTGTATACTTGTATGGAAGGAACCAAAAACATGACGAAAGGGAGAAATAAGAAAACACTCCCAGCCCCCAACCCTGAGAACATTGATCCAGGAGCAGTGAATACAAAAGAAACTGAGGGCAGCAAAAATGCAACATCGGGCGCAGCACTAGCGGACACAAAGAGATATATTCAAGACCTCGTAAGCGGGACCAAAACTGAAATATTAATTCAAATTAAACAAGAGATAAGTAGATTAATAAAAGAAGGGCTGGGTACCTCTCAAGAAGACACAGACAGAAGAATAGAGGAACACAAATGGAGAGAAACATTTATTGAAGAATTCAGAAAGAACCTAGAATTTATGAAGCAGATTCAA